>JAXCLR010009914.1:0-13709 GCA_035584095.1 Annona squamosa | reverse complement strand
GTTGTTGTATAGAAAAATGTGTAAAAAATAATTTAAAAAATAATAGTTATGAAAAGTGAAAAGTTTTAGATTGAAAAATTTTAACTTGACAACTTTTCTAAATTGCCAAACACACTCTTAACTTTATGTTAATTGCACTGAAAACATAAGTTTTTAAGAACCTTTTTTTAGTCTTTTAGTGAAAATATTTTTGCAAGTGTATTTAACTCATACATCAAGTTCTACTTCGTTTAAAGTGTGTGTATAATAAAAAAGGTTACATGAAACCGCTTATGTATAACTCAGTTACATAGAAGTGGACCCAATTATTAAAAATAATACAAAAACAAGTAAAATATATATATTCTCATAGATGCCTGATAACCAATTTATTTCCACCAACTTTTCTATTACAATGATTAAGGCCTTAAGATTGTATATATTTTTAGCCATTAAAAAAAAGGATTGTATATATTTTCGTGTATGTTTTTAATTAACAAAATCATATATTAGGCTATCCACCAAGTAGCTACAGAAATGTACTTTAGGAAAATGATAACAAGGTTACTAACCTTTTCAAATTTTAAACGCTGGACCTTTATATCATAATATTTCATACACAGTTATATCAGTCAGTCACTTAGTCAACAAATTAGAGACATTTGGATAAAAATCAAAATGAATGCTAAAGTGTAACATTGTATGGAGGCATGTTCGTACACTATGATAAATTTCAATAAAATATAGCTAATTTTCTGGCTATGTAATTATTCTAGATTCATGGAATGTATTTCGGTGAAAATTAATTTTTTATATATGTGGCAGTCAATTATTTAGTTGCTTTAGAACAGTGGCATTTGATTAAATATCGTCTTTTTTTAATTAAATGTAGCCAAAATGATATCTAATATAAATGTCAGTGCTGTGAAAATAGGACCAATTTTCGATTAAAATTGGTCAATTGGACTGACCATTAACCCCCGTTACCAGTTAAATAGATTGATAGGTAATAGAACTGCATCTAGTATTAAATGCAGCCAAATAAAGTTTGGCATCGAAAAGGTGTCCATATAAAAAAAATTTATTGCAGTATTAGGCAAACCGAACTAGTTCTGCCTCGACCGATTCAATCGTTTGTAAAAACTGAATTAAATCGATTTTAGCAATTTATAATTTTATATAAGATGTTTAACATATAATTTATAATTTTATACAAATATATATTTTGGAAAAGTAAAATATAAATGAAAATATAAATATTAAATATAAGGTAGTTATCAAATATTTGAGAAAGCCAAAAGCACTGTACTCAGCGTATGTGTTCAACAAAAAAATTTATCTATCATGTAAGTCCCTTGAGTGTTCCCTACTCTTATCATGTCAGCACTCAATCATCTTTCTCTCACTATTTTGTTTTCGGTCATATTTAAAGACAAAAACTTTTTAACTAAAATTTTCGTTACTATAATACCATATTTTAAAATTATTTCTTATATAACTATTATATTTTTTAATTATTTTTACGTAACTATCTATACAAATAATTTATTTATTTGAAATTTATTTTTCTGCACTTCATCGTTATTCCTATCATATCATTTTTTTATTAATTCAACAACTTTTACGTCGAAAATTTTTCATACAAAATTTTAAATTTATTTTTTTTACACTTCGTCGTTACTTTTATCATATCAAATTATTTCTATTAATTCAACTACTTTTACACCAAAAATTTTTCATACAAAAATTTTATTACTTCTCATGTACATCTTTCATTTTTCTCCGGTCTTCTTCAGTTTCTGGGTCTTCTCTCTCCTAGCATTGAACTTTTTAAATGCGACAACATCAGTTTCCAAAGTGTTCCCGGATGCAGCGATAGTTTTCAAAGGATCGGTTTAACCAACCGATCAAAAATCTAAAGAAGTTGTCGGTTTAACTAGTTTTCACCAATTGTATTTTCTCAACCAAAATTCGTGATGAATGGGACCGGTATGGTGAATAGTTCATGATTGAACCGGTCCAATCGGCCAGTACAATCTGATTTTCGCAACTTAGTAGTAAGCGTAATTTCATGAGAGAGGTTTTCTCGTTAATCGTTTTCACCAAGCAGTATTCCAATGAGAAAGGCAGTTTTTCAACTTCTTAATTTTTTTAAGACCCTAGTCATCCATCACATTTTCATTTATCAATGTTATTACAATATGAAAAATTATTTTAATTAGATTTGCATATAATCTCCAACAAACGCAAATGCATAAATTTTTTTATAATTATTTTTTAACATTATAAATTATAAAATTTTTGATAAGTTAATTTTTATATTGTACGAAAAATAATTTTCACTAAAATGCGACCGTGAAAAATTCATGTTTAAAATGTGGCCTTGAACCAGTCCAGTCCGCAAGAGAAAAGGATCAAAGTAGAAAGTCGAAACAAACCTGTGGAAGGTTTTTCGTAAAGGTGGGCAGCCTACTATCTTGCGAGTCCAGCGGTGGATGAACTTATATTTTTAAAAATATATATATAGATATATCGTATTATCTTTTTATGATTTTGCCACTTCCCCCCAAAATTATTTATTCGATAACTCTCCCAAAGTTTCCAAAGCCGTATATTTTTCCCCAAGGAAAAAAAAATGCAGTGTTGCTGTAGAATTCCAAAATGTCTGCACGTATACTAAGTCTGACTAATGTCGCCCACCGTATGATTAGATCTTTTGTTGCCTGGTTTTCTAGGAATTCGCTTAAAGCATAATTAGCAATTAGCATTATCATGGTCTCTCTCTTCCTTCATTTCTTCTGTGAGTCCGGCTTTTATGAATAAAATCCATTCAAAGGCTGATCGAGTCCAGAAAATATAACTGAATATATTAAGACTGAAAAAAATTATATCGAAGAAATAAAAATTATATGAAAATTTGAAAATTTTGCCTTAAGAATAAAAATTATCTATCATATTTACACCCATCCAAATCTGTTCAATACTTTGTATTATACCCAATATTTATGATGGTTTATTTAGATAAGTGCAACATTATCCCAATGACTTGTGTGGTTGACTTCGCGACAACAATCAAAAGCATGCTCCTACTCGCGCAGAAATTTCGCAGCTTTGGCGAGCGATGCGCTACTGCAGGCTTCCGAATCTCCTTCTCTGCCTCTTCGTCTTCCTTCGACTTTCCACAGCAGACGTCGGCACCGCCACCTACTACAACCCACCATACGTACGTAAGTGCTCTGTGCTCCGACGAACCAACAACACCAACAGGCAACAGCAGCTTCTGTCTATCCTCAAATTCTGCAGGGCAATTCCCTTCGCTGATTCCGACCGATTGATATATTGCGTTTTGGTGCAGCAGCGACTGCTTGCTACGGCAGCGATGAAAGCGCATTTCCGGCTAACAGGCTGTTCGCGGCAGCGAGCGATGGGATCTGGGACAACGGGGCAGCGTGCGGTCGGGAGTACGAAGTGAGGTGCCTGAGCGGACCTCTCCGGCAGGCCTGTCAGGTGGGGATCACCATTCAGGTAACCGTCGTCGATTACATGGAGACGTCTGTGTCGCGGCCGTCGAGGCCTGGCTCCACCCTTGCCCTCTCTGTCAATGCCTTCGCCATGATCACCAATTCCTCCGTGCCTTCTCAAGTCGTCAACGTCGAATTCCAACCGTATGCTCTGTTTTCTCTGCTCTTCCTTATAAAACTCTCCCTTAAAAATTAATAAAATAAACTAAAATAAAAATCTCCTTATTGGTTTGCCATGTGCGGTTACAAACTTCGCCAAATTATACCTTTCGGTTCCCGATATCCGATGTTAATATGAATGCTTTTGAATTACATTCCTTCTTACTTGTTTATGTATTTTCACTCTCAAAGAAACCAGGAAATATTCTGCATGATTTTTATTATTTTATAAAATTAAAATAATAATAAAATGTATCCATTTTTTTACAGTCACTGACGAATATTTAATATTAGTAGTTAAAGTTTGCGTATAATTGTTTTCAATAATAATTAATAGGCTATTTCTAACTAATGAAATTTTTTGTCTGAATCTGAAGTTTTCGTTAGTGGTAATCATTAGTTCATAGTCATTGTTCTCTCTTATTTCCTTATATTGTAGATTATTTGATAAGTTCAATTGTCTAGTTTACGGTTCAATTAGGTAAAACGTCTTTAAAAAATTATCATTTTGAGATGATTCGACATCTCAAATGGTATTGTAACCGAAGCTAGTTTCCTGCCAATCATCCTGATTGAACCAGCCAAATTGAGACATAATTGGTCCTCGGTTCAAACGGCCAGCCTAATCCAGTTTAATAACACCGATCTTAAGTATAACCATCCTATGCATTTTATTTTTATTATCTCAGAACCGGATCCAGTGCACTCAAGTATACTGATCTTTCCATGCGCCTGTGTATAAAATTCATTTTTTATTTTACTTAAAAAATTTTATGAAATTGTTATTTTGGGTAAATTTAATTCATATAAGAAATTTTACTCATTTTGTATGTGTGTGTATGTATATATGTTTAAACTTTTAAATTTTAGTTATTTTCAAACTTTTAAAAATGTCTAAAATACTTCTGTTATTAAAATTCAAATAATATATGCGTATATAAAAAATAATAAAACTTATTGTATTAATTAAATATACTTAGATTAATAATTTTGTAAAAAAATTTTACGCCAGTGCAAGAAAAGCCCTGTGCTCTCAAGTGCAAGAAAAATCGTTACCTCTTTCATTTCATGTTCTCTCTTACTTTTTCAAATTTCTTTCCACTAATTTTTTTACCCACTTTTATTAATAGGAAAAAGACTTTACATCCACGAGTGGTTAGCCAAACTCGCCCATTTAGAATATAGCTACCAAAATTAGTGATTAGTTGCCATATATGCATGCGCATTTGAGGCAGTAACTTTCTGGTACATTAATTATTAATTCAATGGCAGTTCGTATGGATGCAACTCCCACCTACTTTCTAAAATCTGCATTTCATTTATTAATTTTTATAAGAATGTAAAGATTTCCCTCTCAAAGATGATATGGTTCTCTTTCCGCAGGGTTTGATACAGGCATGTGAAGTCGATGCATACTAGTCATTTATTCGTTTCGGGAGATGGGATTGCTTGAACCGTTCGATCCATGTTCATTAGCCATTCCTCTCCTCCGCACGCAAAGGGCAATAGATTAAAGATTTCATACAAATGTTAAATGTTTGTTCCTTTAATCCTTTGCCCTTTATGAATTGCATTTCTTTTTATTTCTTTGTCCTACAATGCGTATGTAGAATGTGATCCTTTAATGAATATACATGGGTCAATCCTATGCAGTGGCCGATAATGCAGGTACAGTACAGGAGGCTGAAATTATATTTTTATTTTTTATAAATGTATCAAAATTTCTAAAATTTACAAATTTCATAAGAAGAAAGATCTGGAGAAGACTTGCACATTTGTAAAAATCTTCAAACATAACAAAACATAATTTTTCGATGCCCGTTTCTTACTCACAATAAGGATAGCTTCATAGGATCTTGTAAGCCCGGTTGTTATTTAGCTATGTAAAAGCCTAATAAATTTTTTATTTTTTATTTTTATTTTATGTGAGCCCATTTGTATTTAGTCCATAATTTATCTATTTTTATATATTTTCTATGAAATATCAAAAATCAAATATCATTTTCTTGTTTGAGGGCACAAAACATCAGGCATTATTCCTTTAATTAGGGACGTGCATCAGCGTGACACAAGACCAGAAAATGATTACACTCAAGAACTTTAACGTGGAAAATGAGGTACGTATTGTCTGATGCTTTTTTGAAAATTATGGAAAGATGAGGATTCACTATGCGAAAAAGAAATGATAAGGAGAATTCTAAAGGAGTTGATTAGGGCCTGTTTCAAAATACAATTCTGGATGAGAATGTAATAAATGTGTATTGAGAATAAAAAAAATTATATTAAAATTATAAAAAGTTACATTCAAAATTAAAGAAGCTGTCTTTGAACTTATAAAAATAAAGATATAAATTCCATATAAGAATGTTTATCCTTTGAAACGGGGAGAGATATTTTTATGCAATTATATGCACCGTAACTTATAGTTCATTTGGCTCAAAATGGACCCTATATGGATTTAAATGTATTAATACTTTATAAAATAACTTACTATGTATAAATGAGAAGTGATCATGTTAGTCTGGGTTAAGCAAATGTTTAGCTTAGCTCACCTTAAGAAATTCATTTATAACATTTTTTTACTTTTCTTCATACACTTGTTTATCTAAGTGTATTTAAAATATAAATTAAATTTTATTATTTTTTAATATATGTATATCTTTTTCTTAAGATTTTAAAGATAGAGGTATTTTAATTGCATATATATAATTGTCTAAAAATTTTAGAAAATATATACACAAATCCAAAAATGGTAACACTTGATCTATATGTCAAATACAATAGATAAATGTGTATAGAGAAAAAATAAAAAGTATTGAAAATGAGTTTTTTAATATGAGCTAAGCAACGGGCTAACATTATCATTCCGCTATATAAATTATATATTAGATAATTTACATGTTTAAAAAAATAACTTTAAAATTATCATTTATATTGAACTATTTTATTATGATTTTATATAATTTTTAGATGGGGCTCATAAACATATCCAATAATTTACGTTGATATTTTAAGCCAAATATACCATAAATTGCAGTATATTTAAATAAACCTTAATATTTTCCTGAAATAGGCCCTTAGGTGAATTTCCTAAGTGAAAATAAGACAGTAACACAAAAGGTGTAGTTAAGATGAAAAGAGCTCAGGTACTAAAAACACTTTTTTGCGCTTCCTCTCCTTATATTTTTCTTAGCGGGAAACTCATATGTTTATCATTCGCATGCCTATCGTAAGGTTAAGATCCACCACGTCTCCGACTACGTAACAGCCTAATATGCACATTTGTTTTATTATACATTTTCAAGGTTATTTGCATTTTAGTCTTTTAACTCTGTCTATTTGCTTTTTAACCTACAAGTTTCATTTGTTTTCTTTTTAAACCTTGTAAATTTGCCTCTTTTGCATTTTAAGCTCTACCATTAATATACATCAGTAAAAGAATGTAGAATTTGTCAGTAATTGACGTACAAATTTTTTAATGATAATATTGTCCTTATTCATGTGTAGACTAAATTTGGCCACGACAAAAATCTCACTATTTGTAAGTTTAAGTCGACTTATTTTCATGAGTCAACTTAACTAAGCTATATAAAATTATCTTAATTTCATATATGAGTTGACTCAACACAACTAAGTTATAAAAGTATTTTAGACTTTTCACTTATAAATAACAATCATTAATCGGGTGTTTTGACGGCATGATCTAAAATGCAAAAAAGACAAATTTATGGGGCTTAAAAGTAAATATATGAAACTCGTGGATTGAAAGGCAAATAAGCATAATTAGAGGGACCAGAATACGAAAAACCTCACTTTTTCATTATCTTACTGGTATTCCTTCACACACATGTCTTCTAGTCGAATCATGAATCGAGGTATCATAAGATGTTGGTGACACTTATGAACAGGTACTTGGAGCATTGCCATGCAAGTTTTTGTATTAAAATGATATCTTTTTGTGCTAAGTCCTATATTTGAAGCAAGTACTAGTGGATTGTATTAATATCCTTAAGATTCTTATTTTTTAATTTTCTCATATTAAATATATTAATTTGATTATGTAATATCATTTTCTATTTAACATATTACATTACTATGCAATAATTTTTATATTGCGTAGTTATATTATTTTATATTTAAAAGAAGTCCTTGGAGTATGCTAAGTATATAGAGTCAACTCTCTAAGGGAGCATTTAATAATCGTTAAATGAAGGATAACAACATTGACATCTATTCAAAATATTTTAAAATTGCTATAAAATTGCTATAATTGCAAAGAATAAATGTAGTTATCATATATTCAATTATTTTCATTTGAATTAACACGGATGCAAATAACTATTTAATAGCAAACACTAATCTTCTAATATTTATTAAACATTTGCACCAATTTTATTCAGAGGAATAATACTATTAGTCCAAGCGAATTAAATTTCTCGCTTCGTCCATCCAAAAAAAATCATTTACAAAATTTTTTATTTTTTTCTTCATGCACTTATTTATCCAAGTGTATTTAATATATAAACTAAGTTTTACCATTTTTAAATATATGTATATATATTTTTGATATTTTAAAAAAAGAAAAATATATTATAAATGAATTTTTTGAAATTAGCTAAGCGAGAATTTGCTTAACTTGGGCTACCAAAATCACTTCTATGTTATTTATGGTTACACATCTTTACTTTTTTATGTCATTTATATTATTTTTCAAAAGCTTACTGGTTTTGTATTTATATACTTTATGCCTAAGATCACTATATTCAAAGTCACAATGTTGTTCGAATATTATCACATCAGCATCTATTCTTTTATACCTTCACTATATATTCCTTTTTGCAACACTATTGTACCATTATACAACTTTAATATTGTCTAAGTGTGTCATTAGATCCGACTAAAGTTGATGACAAGGGACTTTCTTACGATAAAGTTCGGAAACAGTGCTTTCTTACAATAATAGCCCAAGAAAAAAATTCAGTATAAATTTTTTTACTATTTATAATATTTTATTTTTTAATTATTTCTTCATATATTCTCGTATAATTGTCTTACTTTTTAATCATTTCTATACAACTACTAATACAAATAATCTACTTATTTTTAACTTTATTATTTTTATTTCTCATTATTAGTCCTATCATATCATATCACATCATTTTCTTTCATTTAAAAAATTTTTACATCAAAAACTTTTCGTGTGATAATTTTATCACTTTCGAAATACACTTGTAATATTTTAAATGGAAAAAATAAAAATTTAGAAGTGAGAAATTTATCGAAATAAAAAAAAAGTTTTTTTTTGAATAAAAATTTCATCCCGTTATATGCATTTGGATGACAAATCAGGCCACGAGTGTTTCCTCTTTCGTTGACTCCAAGGCTAACGCCTCATCCACGGCTCAGTTGCTGCTTTCATCGTACACAATTGAAACGTATTCTCTACTTCGCTTATAAGTTACATCAGACCCGCATTGACTGCGTCAGGCTAAGTCTTACACAGATCCATAGGTCACGATCCTGTGCATCCCATTGTACTTAACTTTAGTGCACTTGACTATAAATTTTCATTTTTTATTTTTTAAAATTTTTTATCAACTGATTTTTAAAAATTCAAAAAAAAATCTAAAAATCTCCAAAATTAGTAAAAATTAATGTACCTTTCAACTGCACTTAAAATGTCAGTTTTACAAAAAAAAATTTAAAAGTATTAAAAAATAAATTAAATACACTAGGGTGAATTGAATAAAACCATAGATCAAAGGCCCCTTATCATTTCTTACCGGTCTAAAATGGTTTTTTTTATAAAATTATTATCACAAATATATATAATTCATAAACTAAAATTTACCATTTATATATATATATTTCTATTGTAAATTTAAAACAGTAATATTTTAGTCATTTTAAAGGTTAAAAATGACTAGAGTACTTTCCTTGTGATTACATACGTCTAGCATAACAGTTTTATAAAAAAATCTGAAAATGTGTATTTTTGACGTAGAAGATCACGACCCGGAAATCCATTACGCCCCAGAGTAGGCTTCAAACCAGAAAATTTGGCCCCCGGAAAACTCTGAAGTGGAACCGGGTCTATAGTCTACACATGCTGAAGCCTATCTAACCTCAATCCGATTTTACAATCCACTTAATAAAAACCCAACTCCAATCTTCATCCATATGTCGAAATTAAGTTGGATTGCAATTTGACCATAAGTTGCAAAGTGAATTGCGAATACAAGAAAATCGATTTTAGCAACGAATTTGATCATCGTTGCTGATTGGATCATCAGCCATTTGGAGTGACGTGGTTTCAACACTAATCAATAACGGCTCCACTAAGGCGGCCTATCTGTTAGTCTCTCTAGAAACTTGTAAAAATTATCTTAAAGATTAATTATAATATTAGTTGAGATGTGATATAAAAATACACCACTAAAAAATAACCGCTCGAGCAGATAATTATTGCTAAATTGTTTACTTAGAATTTTTCTGCAGTTACTGAGTCAAAATGGATTGAGTTGTATTTCAAAAATCATCATCCACTTCACACTAAAGTGGGATCCGTTGCATGTATTTTGCTATGCTGGTCTTAACCGTCAATAATTAAGTTTTTAATAATTTTTATATCTTGTTTGATTACTTTCACCATATTTTTTGAGTCTTCCCGTCGTTCTCCTACTGCTTTTTATTAACTTCAACGTTTCTAACTACTGCTGTTTTAAGCCTTTGTTTAATATCCACAATCCAGCTTGATTTGCTTTTCCTCATTTTATCACTTTAACTTCACTTCAAGTTACTTCATTTTGAATTTTATCCTTTCTTATTTTTATCACTCATTTACTTTAACATTCTTAGTATGTTTCAAAATAAAATAATAACAATAATAATAAAGAAATAAAATTGTAATATTAAATAAAGAAGCATCATGCATTGGTGTAGATTGAGCTAGACTTAGTTTTTGTTGTAATCCCATAGATGAGATTTATTTTGATCGTGAAATCAAAAACGAACTATCCGCATTGTCCAGTACCATTTCTTTTACGTTGAAGCCAAAAATCATTTCATTTTGATAAGTGATTATATATAGGCAAGCCACATTTACTTAAAAATATATATTTATATATAAATTATGAAAAATGTTAAAATACATTATTAGATATATTAAGTTATAATAATTATTATAAAATCATTTATCCATGTAGTAATGATATGATAAGCAAATATAAATATGAAATTGATATATATGTCAAGCAATTTTATTACATTCATTTTGCATTTTTTCAGATGAAAATACTATACATCTTTCATGAGAATGAAAGTATTTGAAAAGTCACGATAATATACAATATATTGTACATTAACTTCTCGTACAATATTTAATTTTTATTTTATTTTTTTGATTTTTCTTCATAAACAGGTTTTTTAAGTATATTTAACTCATATACTAAGTTTTTCATTTTATAATACTTTTACGTTTTTTTATTTTTTGGGAAAAATTAAGGGTATATAAGTCATTTTTCACCCTTTAAAACACGTAATTTAAAAAATCAAAAATAAATATGTAAAAGTATTATAAAATGCCAAAACTCGGAATGCAAATTAAATACACTTAAGAAAACATGTTTGTGAAGAAAAATTCTAAAAATTGAACATATGGGAAGCTAATATACAATATATTGTATATTATTGTGACTCTTATTTGAAATGCTACGGGTGGGTTGAATTTTGATTTTATCATCGATTTTGGGAACACCAAAAATTGGGCGAGACCTAATAATGAATCAACAACAGGATATAATTCCAATGAAACACAGAAATTTCAAAAAGCTCCAATTTGGGAGGGAAAGAAGAATAGGGGTGAAGGATGAAGGACTGAAAATAAAATACGTTAGATTTAGCATTTATTGCTAGTCGACAGCGGGTTAGCAGGTTAATTTGAATTATTGATCCGTGATCAACTCCCTTTTACTTAAGATTGGACAACCTATAGTCCTGTCCTGTATGCCCTAGATTCATGCTCCTTTTATCCCACTTGGGACCCGTGATAGCTACAGATAAGCGCTTTTTACAGCTATACCTCGCTTTTAGTGTGGTGGTTGGCTTCATATGAACTTATGAATCATGTGTGATTGTCGTTTATAAATGACTTATTATCATCAAATACTCAAAAGGTTCAATGAATTGAAGAATGGGAAATCTTGAAAATTTCTAGGGACATAGTTGTAATTAGGACGAGCTTATAATCCATTTGGTGTATATAATTAGGCTTTTGATATAACCCAGCCCATGAACATATAAGTATCCATTAATTAAAGGAAATAACCCATGTTGAAACTAATTAAGCCCATAAACCTATACATGATAGCACATATAGATTTCGAGTGGCTAAAATAAATAAATAAAGTCACCTCTGATTTACTCTGTCAACTTCAGCCAGGTTAATCTAAATAAAAGTCGCCCGCATCCCAAAACATCCCCTTTTAAGTGGAATATAGCAGATAAAATAAACCACCTTAATGAAATTGAAAATGTTTTGCTAATAAAATAGCAAGCCCTCTTTTAAATATACCATGTTTAAATGAATCTAAAAAAGGATTTAATATTAAAGTTTAATGCTAAAAGTCTAGATAATAATGAAGCAGAAAATTATTGTTACGATAGCTAAGCGTGATTTTTAAAAAAGATGTTAGCGCTTAGTAACGAAATAATTCATAGTGACGAAAAGCTGGATAAATACTACAAAATATAATGTTATTACACAAATGATAGGGTAAGTATTACAAATATTATTCAATGAGAATGACTATTATTTTTTTTTTTTTTTTTTTTTTTGGAGTTCTAGGCAAATGCAACAAGGAGAAAAATACGGAAAAGTAAAATCCAAAAAATAAAGAAAAGTTTAAAAGCACTAAAGAATACTTGAACGGAAAGTTCGATTCGTTTCTGTCATGAATGGCTTTCGACATGAGCAAAACAAGAAAAAGGATGGGCCCCGCCACTTGCGTTTGCCTAGTGCATGCGCATCCGTTGGAAATTCTGACCTGACCTGACCCGACCCGACCCGAACCCGCCTTACCTGTATCGGGGATAATATGGTTTTACGCAGGTTCTAACTACGAATTGAGGTCGTGCCAGAATGCAACAGCAACACCAGCTCGGATTCGGGTTGGGTCGAGTTGAGCCCAAACCCATTTACACTTACTGAGTTTTTTTTTTTTGTTATTAATAAAATGAGACACTGAGGATTACGTATGAATTTAATGAAAAAAAAATGAATGCCATGGGTGGGTTAGATTCTTTTTATAAAAAATCAAAAATCAAA
The DNA here is from genome assembly GCA_035584095.1 of Annona squamosa. Classification (NCBI taxonomy): domain Eukaryota; kingdom Viridiplantae; phylum Streptophyta; class Magnoliopsida; order Magnoliales; family Annonaceae; genus Annona; species Annona squamosa. The sequence goes on along the minus strand of JAXCLR010009914.1, from coordinate 725 downwards.
AATACAGAACCCAAGGAATGCATATTTCACCCGGCTCCATCGGAGAAAAGTTTGTATAAATCCCAACAATAATCTAACGAGGAAAATTAACTGTATGTTTTTGAATAATATTTATTTTTAACTAAATGATATAGAATTCCAACCCGATGCCAGTTTATTGTCTAACGGAATGGGTAAGGATTTTATTTGCTAGATTTTAGTTCAGTGTTTTTAACAGAAGCAGGATTTCTAATTTTAAGCTTCTGTCTTCCCTGTTAATGCCTTTGCATATAAAATTTTACCGTGAAGAGTATTAATGGAAAGAAGAACGGACGCAACATGCCAAAACGATTTCTCTCTTTCTCCTGTTGGGGTTGCGGGAAGCTCATAAGCGCTCTCAAGAAACTCCCCAATCAGAACCACGGTCTTCTTGAAAAATTACCAGCGCATTTCTCGATGCAGCGGTATCAACATGCGACTCGCCCTTAACTCAATCTTTCTAACCAAGTTAACCAGTATTTTCGTGACCCAAGTGTAGCACCCGCCGGGAGCGCTACGGTGGGCTCGGAATGAGTTTTCCGGACCTTGGAGATGTGGATCGTGGTGGGTAGCAACTTAGGCTTAGATTTCCTGTATTCACATGGGGTAAAATGAGTTAGGCCTCATAGTTTTTTAGAAAACGGGCATATGGGCGCTTTCTCGGGATTTTGGCGGCATGACGGCTAAGACGGGGCGTTAGCTCAAAC
>JAXCLR010009913.1:0-13710 GCA_035584095.1 Annona squamosa | reverse complement strand
AGTGATTAACTTATCACTTTATCTTAATCACATGATTACTATTCATGTTTACTATTTATTAAATTAATTATTCAGTCTTTCAACTTCATATATTACAAAATTATATATTTAAAAAAATTCAATAACCCAGGGTTCATGACCTTAGGGTTTCATATATGATCATAAAATTTGGGGTTCCACAACCTTACTCATTTTTGTCAATTTTAATGATTGAGCTCATAGGCGTGTTTGCCCCTTTGCTGTTTTCCATGCCAAACTTCTTCAATATTTCCTTGACATACTGGGACTGATTGATGAAAATTCCTTCACTTAGTTGCTTAATTTGTAGTCCAAGGAAGAAATTTAGCTCTCATATCATACTCATCTCAAATTCCTTATGCTTAAGCTTAGAAATTTCTCGACAAAGAATCTCATTAGTAGCACCAAAAATAATATCATCTATATAAATTTGAATAATCAAAATATCTCTTTCTTTATATTTGATAAATAGAGTGGTGCCTACCTTTCCCTTTTGGAAGTCATGATCAATAAAAAATTTGCTCAATCTTTCATACCAAGCCTTTGGAGTTTGTTTTAATCCATATAGTGCTTTGGTTAATTCATATACAAATTTAGATTGATTTTTATCCTTAAACCCAAGTGGTTGTTCAGCATACACCACTTCATTTATGTATCCATTCAAAAAGGCACTTTTGACATCTATTTGAAATAACTTAAAGTTCATGTGAGATACAAAGGCTAGCAAAATGCAAATAACCTCTAATCTAGCAACCAGAGCATAGGATTCCTCAAAGTCTATTCTTTCTTCTTGTGATTATCTTTTTGCTACAAGCCTAGTTTTGTTTCTCACCACAAGTTCACTTTTATCTAATTTGTTCCTAAAGACTCATTTTGTGCCAATGACAGTATAGACTTTTGGTCTTGAAATAAGATGTCAAACTTGATTTCTTTCAAATTAATTTAGCTTCTCTTGCATTGCAATGATCCAATTTTCATCATCAAGAGCTTGATTAATGGTTGTTGGTTCAATTTTTAATACAAAGGCATATTGTCCATAAATATTTTATTTTGACCTTTTAGTCTTTACACCTTCATAAATATTGCTTATAACTTGCTCAATTAGATGAACATTTTTGAATTTTAAGTCAGTTGGAGGTTGATAAAAATCATTATCTTCACTTACCCTTTCCTCCATGGAATTTTCTGCCTTGAGTTCAGTTTCTTCTTGTTGCTCTTGATGTTCCGCTTTTGAGTTCTTTGATGTTCCATCTACATCACTTAATTCATCCTCTTTTCTCAAACCTTGGCTAAATTCATTAAAAACAACATATATTTACTCCTCTATAACTTGATTCTTTTTATTAAAGACTCTACATGCTTTGCTATTTGATGAGTAACCAAGGAATATTGCCTCATCACTCTTAGCATCTAATTTTTTTCAAGTTGATTTTACTATTGTTCAAAACATAACATGTGTAACCAAAAGAATGAAAATATGAAATATTTGGTTTTCTACATTTTCATAGCTCATATAGGATAGGATATTTTTCAAGATTACTCTAATTGTAACTCGATTTAACATAAGATAAGTTGTAGTTACAGCTTCACCCCAAAATTTCTTGGATAATTTACTCTTATTTAGTATAGTTCTAGCCATCTCTTGTATAGTTCTATTTTTTCTTTCGACCACTCCATTTTGTTGTGGAGTTCTTGGTGTAGAACATGTGTGGTGAATTCCTTTTTCATTACATAATTTTATAAATCGTTTATTTTTAAATTCACCACCATGATCACTTCTAATAATCATAATAATACTTTATTTTTTATTTTGTACCAAGTTTACAAAAATTGTAAACATAAAGAAGACTTCATCTTTACTAGCTAAGATAATTATCCATGCGAATCTTGAAAAATTATCAACTATTACGAACACATACTTCTTTCCACCGATAGTTCAAATGTCGGATGGCCCATATAGATCCATGTGTAGTAATTCAAGTGGCCTGGTGGTGGAAATCTCCTTTTTAGTAGATAAAGACATTTTAGGTTGTTTTGACAGTTGACATGCCTTAAGATTTTATCTTTGTCATATTTCAATTTTGGCAATCCTTCTACTAAACTCTTTTTCCATAAGGTCTTAATGTTTAACATGTTTATGTGCCCAAGCCTCTTATGCCAAACCCATGAGTCATTGTTAATGGTCATTAAACATTGACCATCGAGTTCGTCAAGTGAAACCAAATATATATTTCCATATCTTTTTCCACTAAACATGATATGTTCTCCATCAAATACATTGCATATAGATGATTCAAACATAACCTTGTACTCTTTGTCACATAACTGACTAATACTCATTAAATTGTGTTTGAATCCTTCAATAAATAATACATCCTCTATACATGCATTTGAAATACTGTAAATATTTTCTTTACCTTTGATTTTAACTTTCTCATTGTTTCCAAGGACTACATCGTTGCAAGGCTTGAGTTTATGAAATAAACTTCTTTCTCCAGTCATATGCCTTGAGCAACCACTATCCATGAATCATACGTTGTTTACCTTTGCCTTGAAGCATACTTGAAAAATGAGCAAATAAAGCTTATCTCTTTGGTACCCATTATATGGGTCCATTTGGGTTAGTAAACTGATTTAATCTCTGTTATTCTATTCTTCAAAGCCTAAATCTTGTGTCTCTTGAAACCCAAACTAATTTTGCATCATGGTCATATAGTTTCTTAAAGTTGCATTTATAGATTTTGTGACCCATCTTATTGCAAAAGTTGCATGTTATTGGTAATCTAGGAGTAGGCCTCCAAGTATATTGTGATTCAAAAGTTGACCTTCTAGTCCAAATAACTTGTTTTCCTTTAGGTTTGTAAATAGATGCAGTTTTTGTTTGATTTTTTCTAAGTATCGGCACACTCGATTTGCTACTTTCTCTTTGCTCAAATGTGGAGTATCCAAGACTTCTTCGATTGATTTGAGAGGTCATGTGTAGAAATATTTTCACATTCTCTCCTGGTTTAGAGAACTTAGATAATGATTCATTTAAGGATTCATTCTCTTTTTTCAATTTCTCCATTTCTTTCAATAGGAGTTCATTTTCTTCTTTCAATTTTGTTGTTCTTTCTGCTAGTTTTCCATTTACAATAATAATGGAATTACATTATTATTTCTTTAATGATAATTTGTTTCCTAGTTTTTTGATTTCCCCATATACCGAATCATATGCTTGTTGTAATTCCTCTAATTCAGCACATTTGAGATATTCTTGAATAGAGGAATGAGTGGATTGAGAATAACAAAATTTGGAAGTTACCTCTTCATTACTTGTGCATTTTGTTGAGGTGGTTTGCTCTTTCAAAACTTCTATTGTGTTTAGACACAACAAAGTTTCTTCTTGCTCAATCCGTGTCATGCAGCATATTCTTGCGCAATATGTTGCTTCAAAATCATCGGTTGAGGAGTTACTTGTTGATGAAGTTTCTTCATTCACGTACATTCCTTTTCTCTTAGGCTTTTGAAATTTTCAGCTTTTATATATTTTCTTCTTTTCTTGACGATCCTTTGATTTTTCTTCCAGTGTAGGACATTGAGCTTACATATGTCCCATATCGCCACATCTATAACACTGTGTGATCTCCTTCTTTTTCTCTTTTCTTGGTCTCTCTTTGAAATCATTGATATTCTTATCTCTTCTTATGAACTTTCGAAATCTCCGAGTTAACGGAGCAATGTCTTCATCATCATTGTGAGATGAGGAGGTGGACTCATCCGAGTTTTGAGTGGCTTTCAATGCAATCTCTCTTTCCTTTATGGTGATCTTCATTTCTTTTCTTGATTAGCTCATGTGACATTAATGAGCTAATGAGGTTTTTTAGCTTCAATGTGTTCACGTCCTTAGCTTCTTCTATTGCAGTAATCTTCAGAGTCCATAATTCTGGTGGAACTCTTAGGATCTTCATGACCTATTAAGATTCGGAGATAGCTTTTCCAAGACCATTCAAAGCATTAGTAATTTTTGAAAATTTAGCAAACATTTCAGAAATGTTCTTAGTAAACTTTCTAATTCTCCAATCAAAATATTTCTTCTTGTCCCTTGGACTTAAGATGTTCATTCATAGATAGATGTTAAAGTATTTCATATTTTTTTGGAGCACAAAATAATGAATTCATTTCCTTAGTGTTGCTCTTAACGATTTTTACTTCCTCATCTGTCTATTTGAAAGCTCTTTTATCAATAGAAAAGTTACACCGACTTGGATTGCAATCCAAGAGCCCATATTTGTAGCCATGATGAGTTGTTTTATACGTAGCCTCTAATAGTCAAAATTATTCCTATCAAATAATAGTGACCTAGTAAAAGATTGGCCTTTGGTAAATTTGGGAACGGAAGTAAATTGGCTTGTCATTATAAAAGATCTCTTTGATAAAACTCAAAAACTTGCTCTGATACCACTTGTTGGTCCCAAGTTAATGGCAATTACCCAAGAGGAGAGAGGTGAATTGGGTAATTAAAATTTTCAACTTAAACAGAAACTTTACCCCGGTTTAGTTCAATCCGCTTTAAAGGAACAAAAGGAAAGCAAGAAGATAATAGGAGTAGAAATATAAGTCAATGGACAAGGTTTTATATTGGTTCAGGCAACCTTCCTTGCTCCACTCTTCCAAGCTCACACCTCTTGTGACTTGAGTTCCACTATGTATTTCACAAATACAACTAGAACCTCTACTCTCTTCTAGATTCCAGCTCTATGGGGCATAAATAATACATAACATAAGTAGGTGACGAGTTCCACTCCAGTCACACACTACTTTGCTTACACTTGATCTTAGCCACCGAAACTAAATCAAGTTCAATACAATAAGTAAGTATAAAAGAAAGTTTCTACACATTACTGGTGTTTAAAGGCAGATTTGGCACAGAGAAGAATTTAAAAAGCAGGCTTAATGATTCAGCAAGTAGCTACCCTCCACGTTTATCTTGAATGCCTTTTATAAATGGCGAGAGAATTCAAACGTTTGAAAGCATATAGTGCACATTTAATGTGCCAACGTTAAAAAAATTCCAACCATTATGACCCAATTCGTAGGTGGAGTCGACTTCGGTGCGACTTCACCCAAGTCGCATGCTAGAGTCGACTTCGGGTGCGGCTTCGCTCTTTTAGCAAGTTCTTCAAGTTCCATTTCAAGTCGACTTGGTCCTGGACTTGACCGAAGTTGCAAGTGAAGTCAACTTCCAGTGCGACTTCACTTCCTTAGCTTGCTTTTTGAAATTGAAATTCTTTAAAATGACTTTTCTTACTTGAATTTCTTCATGTTAGTTGTCCTTCCATTATTTTTACATCATTTTAAACTTAATATATTCATTCTTGAAGTCCTTTATCTTCATGTCTTGACATTTTGAATACTTGGATCATGGAGTGCATAAATGATGTTCAAATGTGTGTTCTTGATCCAACATGATGAATCCATGCATCTTTTCTTGCTTTGGCCTTGTTTTGATCTTTATTTGTTCCAAGTCGAATGTTTGAGTTGACTTGGCCTTCAACTTCACTCAAGTCAAATGTCAGGTCAACTTGGTTTGTGACTTTGTTTCTCAGATTTTGCGTTATCAACTGAAGTCGATGCTGGAGTCGACTTGTTCTACAACTTCACCCAAGTCGCATGCGGAGTCGACTTCATTTCGCGACTTTGGCAACTTCGCTCCCCAATTTCTACGCTAGATAAAAATCAGGCCTTGAAGTCACTGCTGGAGTCGACTTGGGTATCGACTTAGCCTAAGTCAATGCCTGATTCGACTTGGGAATTGACCTGGCCTATTATGCTTTATATATTTCATATTTATAACCTTTAATCATCTTACAAACATGTTTGTAGCCAAAACTCACTCAAATTGATTTGTTAATCAATAAAATATAGGCTTGGCTTATTTTGCCATTGATTTCAACACATGTTTCCAACAAACTTAAACCATGCTTGGTTGATATTTAATGTAAATATTGAGTTCATGGGTAAATATCCTCTTGAATGCTTGATGAATGATTAAGCAACCAAACCCTCACATAGATTATGTGTTAATAATTACAAGGGTGAAATGAATCAAATGGATATGTTCATATGTAGTGAATCTGGAAGAGAAAAACAAGCTATACCATAATAGGTCATCCAATCTGTGAAAATGGTCAAAAATGCCGCTTTGGAGAATGTTTAAGGGGTTTACCGATGTTATGAACTTAAACAAGCTGACCATGTGGCAAGAAACTATCAATTTATTTAGGCAAGGGAGCTAAAATGCTTTAATTATGATCAAGTGGAACATATTGCCTCAAAGTGCCCAATCAGGACATAAGGAACAACAAAACGAGGAAGATTAGCCAACAAAAGCTAATTGCGGTTATTAACTAATTGAGAATATCTACAAAATTATTGTAAATGTGTGTATTAAACCATGTCCAATTATCATGAATGGAAGGAAAAGAAGGTTATAGGTATGATACCACAGAGAATGATATCATAGCAAAGAATGGTAAATATGTGTAGAAAAGTGAATGCAAGACAGATTGTTCGGGACTTCCCTCAATCTCAATGTGTTTGAAAGAGAGAGGATTTTCTCTCCATAATAATGATGAGCTTGTAGGAAATGAGATTAGGAGGATGACTAGGACCCTTCACTGGTTTATAAAAAATGGAAATGAGAATAAGAAAGGAAATATTTTAGACTTATTTAGCATCAGCATTCTCGCTAAGCAATCTACACTTGTATAACCTAGTTTTAGACATTATAAAGTAAGAAAGAATAGATGAGTTAGCGAAAGTGTCTTTTGTTTTTAATGACATGTGTATAAAATTTTATGTGAGAGCATCTTGGCTCTTTACTATAGAATTGAAAAAATTTATGTTTATGTGATAAGTATATATGAAAAGAAGGTGGGTATTATTAATCTCTAAATGATATGACTGAATGGATATGATGTGAGTTATTTTATGATAAGATGAGAGATTATATAGATATAATTTCTTTATTCATAAAAAATATCCTACTTATTGTAAGAAAACGAGTTAGATTGAATAAAGAAAGGAAACTACCAGTGAGATATCCATAAGTTAATGGGAAACATTAGAGATTAGTAATAGGTCTAACTAACTAAGGCCAAGAGTGCCATCAAAACAAAGTAGCACAATGGAAGCGTGATGAGCCATTGGAAGTATTGAAAAAAGATGATAAACTAACTATTTTATATAAGTCCTACCCTAATTTTGTGATAAGTAGGCAGTTTTAGGATGAAACCTTTTATAATGAGGGGATGATTATGATACCAATAACAAATGTGACTCATTCATGTAAATTAGACATCTAATTATTGATGATTATATGACTGAAGTAGATGAATGAGATTAGGGAAAATGACTAAGTGAGATGGTTAAATTAATCACCTTTGCCTAATATGAATTAATATGTACACAAAGACAAAATGAGATATGAAAATGATGACTCAGCATGATTTTTAATTTCATTAATTATAATTTAGTTGATTATAATGTTGGGATAAATTAGAATATTACTTGGAAAATTCACGACTTGACCCTATAAGACGAATGGATATGAAATTTGAAAGGTAAGCAAATGTTGATGTACTCTACCTCGTGAACAATATGGATTGTGTTAATCATGATTGGATTGTGACGATAAGACTTAATTTTATCAAATTCTATGTGATGTCTTCAAATGCTTAGATCTTGCACTAGAATGGTCATTTTGAGATGAAAAAATTTATGAATGACTAAAACAAAGTGTCTTATGGATTTGATTAAGCTAAATATCATGGAAAAATGCTTAATCACTCATGGTTAAAATTGAAGCAAATTAATGAACCAAGGTGAGGTGGCTTAAGGAGAGTTTTTTGGGTAGACTTGTGTAATTTTTAAAATGCAAAAAATGCATGGAAAAGGGTTGTATGTAGGGACATGTAATGGGTAGCACATTTGGACAGTTTGGTGTCTACAAAATGCCAAAAGTGGAGACTTATGGGAACGTTATCTCACAGGCAGATTTGGGCTGAAATTTTGAATAAAAATAGAAATAAATGTATAAATGTAGCTGGTCAATGAGGGTGTCTTGGGCATCAAGAAAGAAAAAGAAAAAGAAAAAGGAGCAGTAATAGCTAGACATTCCAGCAGAGAGAGAGAAGAGAGAGAGAGAGAGAGAGAGAGAGAGAGAGAAGGACGGCTTGAAGATTGCTAAGGGAGGATAATTTCTCTCTAAAATTCAGATATGTAGTGGTTTATTAATATGTTCTAAGTTTAAAGTATGCCCAATTAAACAAGTTCATTTACAAATTTTTATTTAATTATAAATCAGCCCATGCAATCTAACCTATGCTCAATTTGATGTCCAAAATTGGCTATAATGGAAGGAAAACCTTGCTTTCTTAAGTTAATGTTGTGATTAAACAAAGTATATATGTTAATTATAAGAATTAAGAACAAAAGATTAAGAGTTTTGTGTACATATTGAAAGTAGATGTAAATATGGGAGCAAAATCTAGTAGAAATAAAACAGAAAAGCAAAATATGAAAGAAATAGTATATGAATGAGTTTTAACATAAAAATATGTGTGAAGACTCATGATCTGGTAATTAAGAAACAATCAAATTTTTAGATTAAAAGGATGATTAGGTTGCAAATCAAAAATCCGAGACAATCAACCTGAACATGGTCGAACGGGTGTTAAGATCAACTATACAAAATGATTATTAATAATTTTTATACAAGTAATTTTCAACTAAACATTTTACATGGTGTAGAATGCATCCTAGATATCACCCAAAAAATAAAAATTGATTTTTTTAGGTTATAAATATGCCTAATAATTAACGTGATTTGACATGTCAAAAAAGTAATACTGCTGTCTAGCAAAGTAAAAATACCTAAATAAATATAAATACTTAATATTTTATTTTGTAAATATTTATTTTTATTAATTAATGGATTTATTAATGTATGATAGAAATTTCAAATTTAAACTCTTTGATTTGATTATAATTCAAAATTTTCAGTGTGTCTAATTTCAATATTATGGATAAATTGAGAAATAAATTAAAATGATAGTTAAATTCCAAATTTTTTGAATGAAATTCAACTTTCAATGGGATATAAGTATTATTAGTAATTATGAGGTTTAACCTACTAGGGATAAATTTTGAAAGGAATATGTACAGTGAAAGCATAAGTTATATCAATGTGTGAATTGGTAAATAGACACCCAACTTGAAAAGCAAGTAGGTTAAGTAAGTTGATGAAAATCATGTAGGTTGGAAAACTATATGATGTACAAACATATAAATTTTTTGTTTATGAATGTAATGTCATTCTTATGTTTATAAGCAAAGGCAAAGAAAAGTCAACAAAGGAAATTGAAGTGAATTGAGGTAAGCAAGCAACTTTTTGAACATATAAATTTCATTTCAGATGTTAAAATGATTGAAAGTGCTTTATAATAATGCTCAATTTACCATTTCAAAATGTTATTTCATTAGCAAATATTGAATGATATGAACATAGTTTACCAAGATGTTTCGAGATTGCTTACAAGGTAAGCAAGTGAATTTTCATAAATGTTGATTTTGTTTCAAGTATTTTATTGATGATTTTATGAATTGCTTATAGAGTAAGTTCAATTCTTGAAAATATGACTTTAATGAAAAGCCTCAGCATTGCTTTATTGTAAGCAAGCTTGGTTTTTGAAAGTATGATTTTATTCTTTATTATTGATTGTTTCAAAATAGTTTCATGTTAAGCAAGTTCTTAGAAATGCTATTTTAAAAGCATTTTATGATGATAGAGTTTCGACTCTTCTATAAGATGATATTTGAAAACGAACATTGAAAATTCTATTCGCAAAGGATTTTGTGAGAAAAAATATATGATTCTTCATATAATGATATTTGTAAATAAATAAGGCTTTTGAAATGGTTGAATTGAAAGTCTTTAAATGGTTTATTTAAATGCTTTGAAATGAACTATTAAAATGTATTAAGTCTCTTGAAAGTTGAAATACTTTGAAAATGTCTCATATTCATATTTTCAAAAGAGTTTTAATAATGACCAACTCAATTACTTGATAATATAAAATGATTTGATGACTAAAATGATATTTAAAAGATAGTGCAAATGCTTCACTACATAAGAGTGGCAAGGATGGTTTATGGATGAAGCATATAATGCCAATAAAATGGAAGTATATGTGTTTGCCTATCCTTCGCTCACTAAAAGCTCGGAAATAGGAATGAAAATATTTAAAAGAAAATCTTGTTCTTTTCAATTATTGAAATATTTTGAAATTGCTTTATTAAGATGATTCTAAAATTATGCCAGCAAACAAGCAATATTTTTGAAAATATTGTTTTCTCAAGTACTACAAAGTTTTTGTAAAATTAATTTATTAAAATATTTCTAAAATTCTTTAAGGGTGGTCATCCTAACATCATGATTTAAAGACAGTTTATGAAAATATTTTATTTTTAAAATGATTATGCCCAGTTCTCAATCAAGAAGGGCACAGTATGTGGACTAAGTTAGATTATTTTATAACAAGTTTTAACTTAAAAAATCGCACAGTCTGAGGACTGTGTTGATTTTATGAAAGCATGCTAGCATGATTATGCGAATATAAATAAGTGTGCACGAGGATCGTGTACAAGGTCCATGGGTGGAGACTGTTGTAGACCTAGATGGTTGCATACCTGAGCCATCCTCTACCTATGGCCAAGTCACTAAGGGAAGGCCGGACGCCGGTGGCTCCCTCTCTGAAATGGGAACAGTATCATGGACAATTACCTAGCTAGCGTTGTTGTCATATGGATGGTTTCTTTCCTATTAAAGGATGATCACTTAGTAAGTGTTAGCTACCAGAGGGTTAAAAATGTATATGCATATATTTTGTTTTAAAGCCCAAAATGGGGACATGAAAATATTTTAAAACATGATTACGTCCACAGGAAATACAGTATACATGAACATGTTTTCGGACATGAGGATGTCCACATAGATAAAAAAAAAGGGGTTTATATCCATATGCGTTGCTTTTGAAAAGCTAAAAAAATAGGAATATGAAAAAGAGTTTATATGAAATTGTTCGAGGACATATAATTGTCCTCATATAGAGCGGTCTATATGCAAATATTTTAGAACATACAATTGTCTTCATGATTAAAGATTTATGTTAAAATATTTTAGGACATATAATTGTCCTCATGAATAAAGATTTATATGAAAATATTTTAGCAGATGCAATTGTCCTCATTATTAAATGTTTATATGAAAATATTTTTAGGATATCCAAGTGTCCTCATGATTTAATATTTATATGACAACATTTTAGGACATACAAATGCCCTCATAAAAAAGAGGTTTTAAGAAGGGTTTATATGAATGGTTTTGATGAAAGATTTCTTCTTGTCAGTAGTTGATCACTTAATAAGTATCTCCTACCGAACGATGAGAAATGTATTTATATGAAAATGCAAAAAATTTGCTTACTGAGTTATCACTCATGATTTATTTTTCCAAACTTTAGACAAGTATAGGAAAACTCAAGAGGTAGAGAACCAGAGCATTTAAGGAAATATATGAGATGATATTCATGTGTGTGCTAAATAATTAGCTATGTCTATGGAATGGTATGACTAAAATTTTTAAGGTATGATAATATATCTGAACTTATTGAAAGTTTTAAGTTCTATGTGAACTGATGGTTGAATGTATATATATAAGTATGGGTGTTGAATATTTGATAAAACTAAGGATGTAAGAGAACATGATGAAAATTTTATGAATGATATATACAATTGATGACAACTACCAGAGGATGAGTTTATGCAAAAGTATATAAGGAAGGGAACCAAGTAGTATTTTGAAATCCTATGTGCAACGAATTACAAGTGTATCATTGCTTACAAGATGAATAGAGTGATATACAAAGAAATGAAATGATGATGGATAAAAGAATGAAACGAAAAAAATTTGGACGAGATCAAATTAAGAATCCGCCGCGTGATTAGGACAACAATCCTAATTCACATTTACCAATTAATAAGATCTTGGAGTAAGCTCAAGTTGTGATGCCTCGGGTTGGAGGCACCACAGCATCAATACATTTAAGTACATGTGGGCAATTTTTGGACTAAATGTATTATTAAATTAGGCTATATATATACACACAAGATCGGGCTTTTATGTAACTGGGTCACTTAGAAGCGGACCCATAAATCACGTGAACCTCTTATCTTTGAATATTCCAAATATATCTATGAATTTTGAATATAATTCTTAATATACCAATATGTGAAATGACTGAAGCACCTTTGCTGCTTTACAATTATAAAAGCATCTTTATTATTGAAAATATTAAATTTCAGGGGTATTTATTCACCCATAAAACTTTTCAATCTAAAACTTTTTACTCTTCCCAATTATCTTTTTTAATTAATTATTTACTTTTTTCTATACAACTATCATATTTTTCAATTATTTCTACACAACTACTCACACGTTTAACCTATCTATTTTAATTTATTTTCTTTATTTTTCATCATTACCAATATTGTGTCACATCATTTTATCTCATTTCAAAAACTTTCACACAAAAAACTTTTCATCACAAGTTTTATCACTTCCCAAATACACCCTTTGTGATTTCCACTTTATTTTTGTATTGTTGTTGAATCTGAATTTGAAGAAGTCATCAAAATATCTAATTAACATTATAATTTCTTTTTTTTCTTTTAAAGAGTAGATTATTCATTTTACATGTGTGTTAACGGCAAATGTTAACGAACCAAAATGGCATGATATGGGAGAAAATTTAGGAAAAATTCGTAAGTGCTAGAAGAATAGAATTGTTGAGAGACATGAGTATATAAGACATTATGGTAAAAGTTAATAGGTATATTTGGGAATTTTTTCATTAATTAAAACTTTTTCATTACATAATTTCTTACATAATAAAGTTCTTTTACTATTTTCTATTATTTTCTTCCTCTAAAGCTATTAATAATAAATGTAGGTAGTTTAACCAAAGTTTAAAAATACACTTCTTATGGGAAGGAAATTATAATAAGTGGAGGTAACTGTTGGAAACGATGTTTAAAACAAAACAAAAATTGACCAAAGCATGAGTTTTGATGATTAACAAAGTCAAATTTGAGTATAAAGTGATTACTAATGATTATGTTGAATGTTTAACGAATGAAGACAGCCAAGTTGATTTCCAAGTCGACTTGGACTTCCACTTAGGGTGAAGTCGATTCCAAAGTCGACTCCATCTTCGACTTCAAAATAAACCTCACGACTAGATTTGAAAAATGGAAAAAGAGCAACTGAAGTTGCAGGCCAAGTCGACTCCACTTGCGACTTGGGAAGCTAAGTCACAGACAAAGTCGACTCCAGCATCGACTTGAGATGGCAAATTCACTCCAGAGTTGATTTTGGGGCAAAAAAATCTAAAGTCGCAGTCGAAGTCAACTCCGATTTGCGACTTGGGTGAAGTCGCAGACGAAGTCAACCTCAAGATCGACTTGAGGTTTTCCAAAGTTCAAGACAGATTTAAGCTCATTTTAAGATCAACTAAAGTTCTCTCAAGACCAAATCAAAGGTGCAAGCTCATTATCAACTTGAGTTTCTCAAGTCCAAGGCAAAGCTTCAAG
>JAXCLR010009912.1:0-13713 GCA_035584095.1 Annona squamosa | reverse complement strand
TCTTCCTCGAGCTCAACCTGCCTACACATCTCTGTAAAGTGTAGTTTTGTTTATTTCAAAGTCTTGTTGTATTGAACCTGATTTAGCTTGAGTAGCTAAGATCAAGTATATGCAAAGTAGTGTGTGATTGGAGTGAGACTCATCACTTACTTGTGCAGTGAGTTGTTTATGCCTCCTAGAGCTGGAATCTAGAAGAGAGCATAGGCTCTGAGTTGTATATGCTCTCTAGAGCTTGAATCTAGAAGAGAGCGGAGACTCTAAGTGCATTCGAGGAATACATAGTGGAACCCAAGTCACAACGGAGTGTGAGCTTGGAAGAGTGGAGTAGAGAAGGATTGCCCAAACCACTATAAATCTTGTCTTTTGCTTTCTTTCACTGCTTTATCTTATTGCTCTCTATTTGCTTTCAAAAAGAGGATTAATTTTTCAAGGGGTTGAGATTTTAATTTACCAAAGAATTTTTAAAAAACCCAATTCACCCCTCCCCTCTTGGGTTTAGCCATCAACTCGGGACCAACAAATCCTGCCAAGTATAGGTGCATTTTCTTTTTCTCCATTGTCATGGGTGTGCTTACCAACTAACTTTTCTTTCTTTTTTTGTTGCAAAGCTTGAGGAATCAACAAATTGCTATCTCTACACCATTGGCCCAAGTAATCAAGCAAGCTTCAATGTAGTCTGATAACTTTTTAATGTAGTTGACTACTTTCTCAATCCCTTGCATCATTTCTTGCCACTTTTGAAGATCACTAGGACTGATGACTTGGTTGAGTTAATCATCATTGGCTAGCTCATGCAATCAATAGCTTCAAAGTAAATATGGATCATGCCTTATAAAGATGATTTCATCTAATGACATTACTCTTCCTTAAGTATCTACAAAGATTTCACTAATGCAATAGAGCATGTTGGAGTTAACATTGATGACATTGGTGACATCATCATCTCCTTCGAGAAGCTAGTGCTCATTAGTATAAGCTAGAGATGGTTGCAAGGTTAAAGGTGCTCAAGGGCAAACTTGCTTAATGGAGGCCAATTTGGAGAGTTGCAAAACTAATATCGCCAATCTAGAGGATGGTGATCGTGTTACCCTTAGAGAGGCTAAAGGAGAAGTAGACTAAGCTTCATTGGAGTACATCTTCAATCCTTGTTAAATCAATGTCGACAGGCATCTTTAGACTACAATTAATATATAAGCTATGAACATTGACCCCATAAATGTGAGACTTTTGACATGCAATCTCTCCTAGATGAACTATGAGCCTTACTGAAACCTCTAACAAATGTGATCACCTCTTTGCAAGCTTTATCTAAGGCACTTCTTAATGCCAAAAATGATATGATTGTCTTTCTTCTTAAAGTTTGGCGATGTATTCAATATTTAAACATTTATCTTATCATGAATGATACTCTTCAAGTAATTGCCATTGATTGTGATTTGATATAATCTTTGCAACTTATAATCTCATATGCGACTATAAGCTTTCTCCTTGACATAATGTCCATCCCACAACTTGTGAATTAGCTTGCCTTTAGCCATGAGTTTCATGCACAACTTTATCACCAAGGCACCTTCTTTAAACACTCAATAGTGTATGACCAATTTATATGCTTTTGGCATTTTAGCATAATAAATCTCAACCTATTTTGAGCTTATTTTAATTTTCATCTAAGGCTTCAAGCTCATTAAAGCATAATTTAGCTTTCCATTATATAATTGATCTAGACTAAATGACAATTTGTTCGCAATCTCATCGCAAGTGCACGGGTCATAGATTATAGTATATAAATTATCGATCCACAGAAAATTCGGGACTGTAAACTTTGCTTTTAAATGCTTTCATGTCGAATATAAAATGGGATAGATACGTGGAAAGAGAATAAAGTAAATAAAATGAAAAAGAAATAGAAAAGTGGGAAGAAAAAATAAAAGTGAAAACTAGAACGAATAGAGAACTAGAGTGCAAGTACCTAAGGTCTAGGATTTCACATACATCTTTTTCAATAGATAGTGGTATAATTATTTAATCTAGATATTATTTGTTAAATGAGAACAAACTCTAATTTATCCTTGCACCTTCTCTCGAAACCTACAAGGTGTACCATAATTTTCTTAATCACCTATTCTCATGGATTAAGTTAATTAGAATTGATTAAGTTCCATGGTTTGTTCATGAAATTCCTCAAGGCCATCATGCCTATTCTCATGGTCTTAGATTTTTAGGTCTAATATCTCGATTATCGTATATTTGATTTTCACATCTTAGTTCTATCACCTAATGTATGGAATCATGCCAAAGTACGAGCCTATGTACAAAGCAAGTATAAAAATCACAAGACATTAAATTAACAATAATATCCATCATAAATAAATTAAAAATTCACACCATGCTAAATTGTATGCATGCTACATCTTAAATCCTAGATTTAGGATTTAGCCAAGCATGTTTAAGTCTAAAATAAAATTAGAATCAAAATCCATCTTAAATAAGATAATTAAAATTAAAGAGGGAAAAGATAGGAAAACTTATTGGTTTGAAGCTATCGACAGTGTGTCGGCCGCTCCACGCAACTCGTGCTCTCCACCTCTTGCTCGTGCTCTCCACCTCCTTGCTCTCTCTCTCTCTCTCTCTCAAAATTCTGCTCTCTCCCTGTTGCTACTCACTGAAATCTCCACTTTTATACTTGATGAAAACGTCAAAAAAACTTGCGCAATTAGTATTGCGTCCACACTCCTTAGTAAATAGGCAGTTAAAAATTCAACTGGATTCTAAGGTTGGTGCTGAATTAACGCACCAAATTCAGACGCATGCGAAGAATTGGATGGTTGAGATTTTGCTTGAATTTGGATAGCTTCTTTAGATGCATTGCATAGATTTGCTTTTGCAGCTTGAAATACCTGGTTTGGACGCAATTGTGTAGTCTTGAATTTGCATACATGACTTTAGGGGTTGCTTTAATGTGGGTTTTATGGTGGGCCCCACTGGATGGTGCTGTATCACTTGGATGACCAAAAGGGTGGCTTGGATCGGTGCAATGTTATAGACATGAGATAGCTATTTGGATGGTTAGAAATTCTTGGATCATTCAAATAATAGGTGGACAACTTGGATAGATGGACG
Source organism: Annona squamosa (assembly GCA_035584095.1). Classification (NCBI taxonomy): domain Eukaryota; kingdom Viridiplantae; phylum Streptophyta; class Magnoliopsida; order Magnoliales; family Annonaceae; genus Annona; species Annona squamosa. The sequence continues at coordinate 10,593 of JAXCLR010009912.1, read as the reverse complement.
ACTTCTTGTTTATTGGATGACCCACTAGTTGAACAGCTGAGATTTACTGTATGGGCGGTGGTTTTAAGACTTCAACACTGGAGAGCTTGAGGGATCTTGCCAATTGACATGGACAGCTAGAATTTTTGATTGATGTGAAATTGAAAGGCTTGGATGCTTGGAGATAAGATACTGGTCAGTGCAATTTTTGATGGTGGACAACTGCTCATCTTGGATAGTCTAGATTTTTTTCTGCATAAAAATTCAGCTGGACAATGGCTAATTGCTTGGACAGTGGTGATTCATTTGATGGACAAATGGTGGCCAGCTGCTTGGCTTGGACGGTCTTGATTTGATGGCTGAAATTGAAATGGATGGACGACGCTGATTTTTGTTGTCGCTAATCACATTAATTTGTGTAACGGACGGTTGGGATTTTGCATGGGCTAGATGGTGATGATGGGCTAAATGAGGTGAACAGTGGAATGTATCTGATGGACGATCAGTGCTAGATGGTTTGGACGGCCTAGATGGTTTGATTAAATAGACGATTCAGATTATTTGAATTTTTGCACGGGCTGATCATATGGATTAACAACTTGGATTTCTTGTGGAGAATAGACGATGAACGGTGCTGATTTATGTGGGGCCCACTTACTGAAATTGCAAACCTTGTGGGGCCCACTTGAACTTACAAACCTACATAAAAATATTTAAATCATTAATTCATCAAAATCATTAGTGGGTTATCACTATAAAAATTATTTCAAGCCCATTTAATTTCATGCCAACAAATAAAATGTAATTTCAAGCTAAAAGATTATAAAAATTATTTAGATAACCTGAAACTAATATTTAATACCCAAATATTACAAAACCACATTTTAGAGCAAAATTTACATTAAACTTAATTAATTACCCACCAAATTGGTATAAAATGCCCATAAAATGTTTTATTAATTTTCAATTATCAAATATCCCCGCACTTGAACTTTTGCTTGTCCTCAAGCAAATACAAAGGAATTCAATAACAGATTGCAAAATTTCAAAACTATGAGCAAAAAGTGAAATTAAATATTTAGTCAATCATAAAAAAGTATTGAGAGTATTAAACTAGAAATTTTTAAACATGACACTCTTTGAAAATCTAGGTCATCAATCCCTTCTCACATGACTAATAATGTACACCCTATCACCTACTTTGCTTTTAATCATTTAAAGTTCAAAAACTCCCGTAATAAACTCCAAATTATCAGATATCTTCCCCATTTATTTGTTTACTCAATACATATATTCAATAATTTAAGTAATGGTAGAAATGCAGAAAGTATCAGTCAAATCACCTCATATACATCTCATCAAATTTTTACATTTAAATTTCTTCTACAAACTTAATTAGCCAATTCATAGGATCATAAAGGCTTAGTAGGACAATGGTTAGGTTTGACACAAAGAAATAAAATTTCAAAAATTTTCAAAAATTGAACCGTCTCTATACGACTTGGGCCTTATTTTAGCATTATATCTATACTTGTTTTCTAATGATTAGGCATTATTTAAGCATGACTTTATCCTACTTAACATTCAATAGAAATTTAGGTAGAAATCAATTACCCGAAGTGGAGATATGCCTCTTTTTCTCACACTTTTTTCTCTAACTTACTCCTTTCCTTGGACGTGTGGGATGGTTTGGGAACTTGGAATGACTCAAGTGGAGCTGTAATTTGATGGCCTTGGACATTCTCCCTAGTGCCCTATTTATACGGTTGGATTTTTCAAGAATTTGGAATTTAGCCCCTATCTTTGAGGTATTTAATTATAAATTGATATTTTTTCCAATTTTTAAAAATTCATGGAACTTTCTGCAGCCACCCTAGGCCTGCTCCAGCCCACCCTATGCAGCCCTATTTTTCCTTTATTTTTTTATTTTTAAGATTAATTAATTTAGGTTAAATAAATCCTAGCCGTTGGTTGATGATGATGATGATCATGGACCGTTGATTTTGGTCAAGATCTCACCCACTCCTTGCCATGCCTCTGCTGTAGCTGCTGTTTTAATTAATTAATTAATTAATTAATTAATTATTTTAATACAAAGTCAAATGCACATTAATGGAAAAGTTAATTCACTTTTTTGATCTTTATTTGATGCTTTATCTTGACCTTTGATTTGTGATTTTCATCACATCTTAACCCATTCATCATGTTCATCATGAATTTTTAACCATCCATAAAAAAATTCATTAAATTCCAATGCTCGAATTGCAAATTATGAATTTCTTTTATTTTTTTAACAAAAATCAAAATTTGGATTAAAATATCCAAAAGAATTGCTATTTTATCCTGTAATGAGTAAATCTCTTTTTTGTCTTTTTGTGATTAAGTTAGTTCAAGTGATTAACTCTTAATCACATGTCTTAATCCCCAATTACTATTCATGTTCACTATTCACAGGGGTTAAATTCCTAATTGCATTATTTCAATCTCTAATACACATATCCACTAATATAATTCATGAATTTTCATTTATCATAAAAATAATTACAAAAGAATCTAGGGTTACAATATTGAAATGTTGTGCATGCGGTCGGGGTTTCACATGACACCAAATGCATGCGAGCTTTGTGTTGCTAGAGTGCCACATGATTTATCGTAGAATGTAGAAGTTACAAGCATAAGTGCAGCTCCACTACTGTTGAAATTGTCTGCACCATCCATAGTGACACCATGCTCTGCCACAATCATCTCTTATCCAGCAACATCTGGTCTCTCCTTTTCAACCATGTCTTCTCACCAGTTCGTATACACTCTCATTTTGCAAGGATTCTTGTTGAAGATAACCTCATGCTTGTGACAAAACATGGTTACGAAGTATAAGTGATTGGGCTTTGTTCCTGGGACATGTCAAACTTGGTTGAATGTATAAACTTTTTGCTTGTCGAGTCCAGTGTGTTAGCACATGATTTGGTGGCATGGACACTATCCCCTTGTAATGCAATAATGTAAATATGTGCTTGAAAATTATTCCAGTAAACTCAAATTTCAAGCAAGGGCACGATACCTTCATTTCCACCATATCCCATAATATCGTCTTTCGCTTCATCACATCCGATTCATTAGGTTTAAAAATTTGCGATATTTCTGTGTAGTCTTCACTGGCTATTTTTTGTGCAGTAGGATAAATGCTCTCTTGAACTTCAATTTGAAATATTTCAAATGCTTTGAAGGTGTACGTCGTTGCCATTTCAGCTTCAAGCTCAAATCTAGTGGATGAGACTAGTTTGGAATTAGTAAATTGAAATTCGGCATTCCCTTCATCTCGTCGTCTCCGTTGAAGTAATTTGTCATAGTCATTCACAAAGTCGATTAGACTGGATTTATAATTAACAAACCCATCTAACATACCATTTAGACTTTCACTTCTTCCGATTGTTCTCATCCTAGCGGTAAATATCTTCCTTGTGAATGCAAGAATGCGCTTTTATTGGATATACATTTGTTGAAGCCATGAATTCCCATGCAACTGAAACTTCTCCATCATTGATGACCAACAATTTTCTAATTCTTCAATACTTTGAACACCGTACAGACAATGATTTCTAAGTAGCTTTAAATGTTGGATGCTTTTGGTAAATGTAAGACAACTTTTCTGGCAGCTTCTTACATATATGCCACAAGTCTAGAATATGATGACTGTGTGGAAAAACTTGTGCTATTGCCTATCTAATGGCCACATCTTGGTTAGTCACAATTGGCTTTAGATATACACCGCCCATTGTCTTGAGCCATGTCTTAAATAGCCACTTAAAATCTTCAATAGTCTCTCCAAAAATCAATCTTGCACCAAACAAGCAAGTTTGCATATGGTGGTTGACGCCGGTGAATGACCCAAATGGCATATCATATTCATTTCTTTTGTATGTTGTATCAAAGAATACTACATCACTAAAAGTCATGTAATCTATCTTTGACTGACCATCTACCCAAAAACATGAAATAAGTCTCATCTCTTCATCTACTTGTACGTTCCAAGTGAAATTAGGATCATCCATACTCTTTCTTTGAAAGTACCCCAGTAGCTCTTCTTCATCATTCCCATGCATTGCTTGCCTTTTTTGCTTCCACGCATTTCTTGCATCCACCTCCGTGAATCCAATTTGATCGTGGCCTCCTGCTTTGGTAGACATGAAATCCAGTGACGGTGGCACACCAATGCCTGATGATTTCAAACTTGAGATCATGCTCAACAGTTCCTCTGTCACCTTCCTATGTGACTGCAACCAATGCCTCTTTCTGAGGGTAGCCAAGACATGGTTATGTGCCTCAATGAATCGAGTAACATGATAAGTGCCACTTTCTGATTTAAGGTTTACAACAATCTTAATTGGACAATTACAACGTGAAACATGACGTGCTGATAATTTTCGATTGTGTAGCTCTTTCCATTTTTCTTCCCGCATTCCAGCCTTAAAGCATATGAGGATACGCATAGAGGTAACTCCAGACTTTAGCACTCTTGTCTTATCCTTCTGAATACTCAACCACTGATCCTGGCATATTCATTATAAAATTCGAATAGATCTTCCAACCAAGCAAACTCCATTCCTATTATGGGTTTCATTTTGAGTGGGGTCACAAGTATGAAACTATCAGTCACATCCTCTGACTCAATCAAATTCACTGGACTTGAGATAATACCTCCACTCGCAACCATTGTCATATCATCCATAATTACCACACCGACATCAGACGCCTGTTCGCCCTCTATATTTCTGACTTGTGTGATACACTCATTTCAAACGGAAAGACAAGCTATGCTATCGAGTTGTCGCCCACATTGACATCCATGTTATAATGTGAACACTATACATCACATGATTCAAATAAAATTTCAATTTAAATAAGCATGTGTGAGTACGTTATGTCCATGATTAAAAATTATAACATGCAAAACCTATCGGTTATGGACAATTATGTTCATAATAAATCAAATCAGCTATGTATTCCTGATCTCTTTCAGACATGTAGGTACCTTCACAGCTTAAAGTTGTTCCTCATTACTCTAATAGGTAGAGCAGTTGTCTTAAATCTTATCTAGGTATAGATAAGAAGACTAATTTCCAAACTAATTTATTATGTAAGTAGCTACAAGTTTCAATTTTGTCTAACGCCAATAGTATAAATATAATAAACCTATCATATGCATTATGTCACATGATTATGTTCATAATAAATCAAATCAGTTATGGATTCCTGATGTCTTTCAGACATGCAGACACCTTCACAGCTTAAAGTTGTTCCTCATTACTCTAACAGGCAGATTAGTTGTCCTAAAGCTTATCTAGGTATAGATAAGGAGACTAATTTTCAAACTAATCAATTATGTAAGTAGATACAGGTTCCATTCTTGTCTAACGCAAATAACGTAAATATGATAAACCTATCTTCTTATGTGGGCTGGTCTTACATGTTTGTAAAAGATGATATCATGCATGATTTTATTGGCAAAAAATTGAAAAGCATACTAAGATTTGAGAATCTAGAGAAATGAAAAAAATATATATTTCCTGGCATGAGATACGTTGCAAATGAATGATGGGGAGCACCATGATCGAGCATTAGACAAATGACCATGTAGAGCATTTGCTCTATTGCTCTACTAAATTAGTCACCTGACACATTTCACATATGCATGCAACCAGTCTGATCACACCTAGAAATTTGGATGATATTCTGAAGTTATAGGTGCAAGGACTCCCCATTGTTGACCTTTTGAAAGTGCAGAAGATGTTAAAGACCAATGAGTAAGGCTCTTTGCAAAAAAAATCTTGGAGGTTCACTAATTAAAATGGCTCTAAAGATATACAATTAATTACCATGCCACACTGAATTCACTGCCGGCAATCAATCCAACTATGTGGAGTGAAAAATTGCGTAGCAATAGGGCAAATGTTTGCGGTATCAACAAATACTAAATTAAAGGTACTAATATAAGTGTACAAATCAAAAATCAAATAAAGTCTCAAAAAGAATCAATTCTTTCTAAGATTGGAACTCATTTTAGGCAATCCTTTGAGAATTCATTAAAATTCATTTTACACAATCTTTTGTGAATTCATTAAAATTCTCCAGCATGATAAGCATGACTGATAAACTGTTATCATGACTAATAAACTGCATGTGTAGAATCAACTTGAAAATTTTTATGTATTTCAGAGTTCCCAAAACTGATGCGACATCCATAGACAAGGTGTCAATACTCTGCCGATATGGAGGCAATTTCTTTGAAGAATTTGATAAGATTTCGTTTAAGGATGGCATCAACCTCATGATCCTACTAGGGGCTCAAGAAATCAACTACGCTAGTCTTCTATCTAAATAGCTACAATTTGCAAGTGGACCCAAATTGGCACGATCAAGTACAAACATCCAGAATTAGGGTTAAAGTGTCTTATTTCTTTTGAGAATGATGAAGATCTATGCAATATGATGCAAGATTTTAAGACTCAAAAATATGATGCAATATGATGCTATATGTAAGTGCTTATTAGTTAAAAAAAAGGGCAATTGAAAGCATCAAATGCTCGGCTAGAGATATAGCATTATTGTCCACTAGTAGGGTGTGGTTGGGAGCTTCCAAAAAATTATGTAGAAAATTTTAGTTGAAAAATTTTGAAAATAAGAGAAATGTGATATTATAGGCTCAAGAGTACTATCAAATCTCAAGTCTCTTTCTGGCCACATGGTTCATTGTAAATATCACATTCTCATGAGCATAGGTATTTTGCCATTCAAATTCCAACCATGCTACACTAAATGACTAGTGAAGGTATGGGTAAAAACTAAATCTAATCCTTATATAAAGGAAAAATGAAACTCAAAAGAGGGTCATCCGATAACCATTAAACAAAGACTCCTGCCCTCCTTACAATTCTGTAGGTGACCTTGGGTTCTTATAGGTCTAAATCTACCACAATCCATCTATAAACACAACTTCTGTGCAAGGATTATTTTAATCATTTACACTTGATCCTATTTGTGGAAAAGAATTTTGCTAATCTTTTCTTTCTCAATGCATCTTTCAATTTCTCCTCTTTTTACATTCATTTTTTTAGGAGTACAATCAATCATATCTTAATATGGAGAACGCTAATCAAAGAGATGATAGGCTTGGGAGACATGACCCTAACGCAATAACTCAGGAAAAATTTCAGATAATGATGGTTGTAAAATGGAAATGAACAGCTTAAAAGTAATCGACGTCATAAGTAAATAGCCACTCTCAATATACAGACCCCTATTTCACTTGCAATGGGGTCCATGAGCAACCTTTCTTCTCAAACTTCTTTGACACTAGTTATTAAACTGTTGGTCGTTCACCTTATGTTTTTGAAATTTTCAATGTGTTGCTTTCTCAAAACTTTAAAATCATTAACATGAGGCCATACCACAGACAGTTTGACCTTTAAGATCACCAAGATACCTTTTTTATAAATGCTTATTTAATGAGTCTTACAGATAAGTTACTTGTTTCTAATTTCATTCCTTGGAAACCTTATTTTGAGCAATGAGGAGGAAATTGTAAAAGTACCAGGGTACGATCATCAGGGAAGCAAAGAAATGCCACTCCAACCTAATTCCAATATGGTTACCAGTGTTGAAACTTTAGGCATGCCAACTGTCGGATTGTAATTAGGAATGGATCATGAGCTTGGGATGGTAATCATAATTTACCTACCAACAATAGTGCTGAATATGGTTGTGCCAATGATAATATGGCAGCGGAGACGAGAATGGAACTACATGAGGGCTGAGAATTCCAAGATGCAAATGCTTTTAACAAGTTTTTAAGAGATTACGCCATACGTTTAAATTTTGAATACAAGAGAACCAGGTCGGGACATAGCCCTTTTGCTGCAAAATATATGAAAGAGGATTCAGGCACTTCGGATCTTTAACTAGTCTACCTTCAAGATAAAATCTTTAAAGGAAAGCAAACATGCAGCAACCCAGACAAGCATTGGAAAGTAACATCCCATCATCAGGCTACAAGGAAATGGATTGCTGATTTTTTTAGCATAAAATTTACTTCGAGTGTACTCCCAAAGTTATTAATGACATGATTAACAGAGAATATGTGATTAACATAGGTTGTCACGAGGCTTCGAGAGGTAGGGAGTTGGCTCGAAAAAGGAATTCTATGGGCAGCAGAGGTTATGTGTCGACTCCATCATCGATGATGATATAGGCAGGAAAGATGCAGGAAAGGCTGGAGTCATGATGTCATGTTCCAATCAAAAACCAAATAGAGACCCGTACTAATTTTGTTTTAGAATCAAGTCAAAATCTTCAAAATCCAAAAGTTCCTCCAAATATAAAATCAAAGCACCAAAAACCAGGCAAAGAAGAAATTACTTGAGAGAAGCTGTCTAGTTCAAGATAGTGAGATGACTTCTCCTTTTCTATGGGGAAGGAAGAGATTGATCCAAAGATTTTATGCCGGCCAGAGGTTTTGGTAAAAATACCAGAGGAGGGAAAAGGCTAATTCAGTTGCACTTGAGGATGGAATGCAGCAAGAAAAATAGTAGAAAACAGAAGGGGGCTGCGGTGGTTGGCGATTGCTACATGTGTTCGCTGGCAGGTGCTGCCACCAGGGAGGTGCGATAGAGGCGGGGAGAAGAAGGTAGCCGGGTGCTGGGGAAGGATTCGTGCAAGAGCATACCAAGGAACTAGGCGCGCTGTTTGGAATGCACGGGGTTTCGAGAATCGACTTTGGGGGTGATTTTGCAAAATGCCCAAATCTGCCTGTGTTGGGCTCTATACTTCTCTGACGCAGGCAGGGCCTATGAGCAAAAATACCCGCATCAACTTCATTGCCCCGCCTCAACTCGCCCGCTTGGATTGAACAGCTGAAAAAGCGAGAGCCTGAACGAAAGACGATGCGCTCCCAAGAGCATGAAGCCATACTCTTGAGAGCATAAGATCACGCTCCCATATTTAGAGGTGTTTTATGACATGAAGATTTTTTATAAATTTTTTATTCAATGTAAATATTTATTAAATTAATGTTTTTACATTGATTTCACGTGAAGTAAATAAATTTTTATTTTTATTTTAAATTAGTAACAATAAATCATAATTATTATATTAATACGTTAAATTTGTAATATAAACTGTAATAATATTATTTTATAATTTTAATAAATTTTTTTTATAAAATTTCTATTAAATATAGTTATTTGCTAAATTGATTATTTAACTAATCCCCGAAAGTAACATATATTTATATATTAAATCTAAATTATAGTTATATATAATTTATTGCAATTTTAGTTTTACAGCGTCATATGTATAATAATTATTATAGTTTTTTATATTTACGTAAATTTCTATTTAATTTAATTTAAATTAGTTAATATTTTTAATATAGCTTTATATTTATTTAGTTTTTAATTATTTAATACAAAGTTTTCATAGAAATTACGTAAATGAATAAAAGAATTTCTAGGATAATATAAATGATGTTAAATATAATAAATTGAGTAAATTTTTTATAAACTATCAGATCAGGATCATATAAAAGAGATGTTTTGTAGAAGCGGGTTCAAGAGATTTGGTAAAAGAGAAGTTTACATAATATACTTTTTTGTAAGAATATTTATAGACTTTAATTTTTATTATTAAATAATTTATATATTTTTTAAATGTAATTAAAAGTAATTTTTATATGTTTATATTATTAAATCTAAATTACAAGTACATATTTATTTATAATTTTAAACCAATCCCATGAATTACTTAGATCATGGAAATAGAAGAAGCTTATGTGAATATTAAAAATTGTAGATATATTATAATTGAAGATATTATCTACTATTATTTTTAATTATACATTTATATTTCTTTTGTACATGTTTATATTATTTAGAATCATTAAAATCAAATAAAAGTCCATGGATTATAAAATTCAAAGATATATTGTAATTGAAGATCTAATTTATTTTTTTAGATATAATTTTTAATATAATAATATGTGTGAAAGGGCGCGTGAGTGGGAGGTCAAGTTAATTTTTATCTTTTTTAATGGAGTGTTGGGGTGCGTGAGTTTAATACAAATTTTTATTTTTTTTATAAAGTTTCTTACCTTACTTTATTTTGATTTGCAAAAAATTTATAACAATAGAGAGTAACCAATATAATTTTTACTATTAAAAATGTAAATAGATTTTGTTTAATTTAATGCCTATATGTTAAGATGGAAATTATCCAATATATTTTTTGAAAATTATTAAATTTTTATGGTCCTTATTTACATAAAATCATACCACTTTGTTAAGATTTTATGGATATCTTGGCTATATTTTTTATTTTTATTTTAAATTTATTAATTATAGTAACAATAAATCACAATTAGTATATTAATATGTTAAAATTTATAATCTAAACTATAATAATATTATTATATAATTTTAATAAATTTTATTATAAAATTTTTATTAAATGTAGTTATTACTAAATTGATTATTTAACCAATCCTAAAAAGTAACATATATTTATATATTAAATCTAAATTATAGTTATATATAATTTAAATAAATATAATTTATTACAATT
>JAXCLR010009911.1:0-13729 GCA_035584095.1 Annona squamosa | reverse complement strand
AGGTATTGTGCACATTGCGTATTTTGTTTAGCTTATGGGTTTGATCCTTGTGAAAGGAGTTCACTGTCTGAATCGAAAACAACTTACTGCTTTTCAATTTGCATATTTGAGTCAGCATGGGATGGACCCATTGTTTGAGAAAATGATTTACTGTTCTTGTTTACACAGTTTATTGTATGGAAAATCTGTTATGTTTTGTCAATGACCTGACAAGGTGAGTTAGGCCTACACTGTTTGTCTTCAGCACATAAATCATTATGTTTGCCTCTGGAGTATTTGTTTGTTGGACAATCTATCACTTGCCAGGGATGGGTTGCCTGTAAATCACGTTAATATGTTCACAAAACAAAAATGTTGAATTTGGGTCATCCATGATTAAAATAGGAAATCTTTGAAGAATAATCATTGACAGTTACTATCCTATTATGTAATAATAATTCCATGCGCCAAATGTGTATTTCTTAAGATAGGTATTAACAACTCTGTTGAGATATTCAATGTCATGACTAATTTTTCTTGTTGTTTGCTCATTGAAATTTTTGATAGAACAATAGAACCATATGTATATTTGATTTGTCTTTGCAATCATGATGCCAAATTTCTATTGATCATGTGATGATCACATATCTCAGACATACATTCCCTCCCTACATGAAATGAACATTTTATCTGATTTCATTTTTTTTTATTTTTGTTTTTCTCCTTCTTGTTTATGACTGTGTATTTCTCTGGCTTTGTAATTTTTGCAGCATAGGTCTTTTAGCTTAAAGATCAATTAAGAGACCTGGAGGGTTAATTGTTTATATCTGTGGTAGGTATGACTGCACTAGATTTGTCAAGATGTGTACAAAATATTTTTCATAATTTTCAAGATTTCTTGTTGTGCAATAGCAGATTTGGTTGGAGTTGGTCATGACTCAATAATTTATAATGCATTTTAAGGAAGGGGTGGGTAAAGGTAGTTTTCTACTTCATGACTTGGCTGCTGCCATTGTTCATTTCTTATGTCAAGGATGATAATCGCATTAAATATTTGATTTTTATTAAATCATATACAATGGTTTTAAGAATGAAATAAAAAATGGCACAACTGTGTATCTGATTCGAATAAACTAATAACTTTTAGCACTATGAAGAAGGATTCTCTCAAGGGGAAGAAGAGAGGATGGATGAGAACGACAAAAGAAATTGAAAGAATATAAGTATCAGAAGAAAAATCCAAAAGTGGAGATTAGAGAGAAAGAGAATACAAAATGTGCATTGAATAATGAATCAGCACAGGTGCTTTAACTCCACCGGCTATCAAAATCCTAAATAAAATACTCCTAAAAATATGAATAAATAAACTTTTAACAAAAAAACATCCATTTTTGCATTCTTCATTAAGTTGTTAGTGCATATGTATATATTCAACTTAATCATCATTGTGCCCAAAGCCGTCGTGTATGACATTCATCTGCATATACTCCTTTAACATGACTTCATGATTATTTCTCTGTTATATCGTGAATAATATAGGCAGAATTAACATTTCATGTTGCTCTAACATCATCATGTCATTTTGTCTAAAAGCACTACTAGGATGAGAATCCTAATGAGAAATATGTGTTGGCAAGTGTATATGCTTGTTATATATATCAGAAGAATGAATGACATTTAAACTTCATAAGTTGTTTATCTAGTGAGTTTTGAGTATTCCTTACAAGATGCTGATCTACTTTTGTAGTGTGAAGAGGCAATCTTTTATCTTTGCAGTACTAAATTTTTTTTATGATAATTAGTATTATATTTGCAAGGGAAATGTGATTATCGCCAGTTTTTCAAATTATATGGTGGACATGGACATGGATTGGTTTTAGTTTAAAATTTTGTGCCATCTATAAGGATTTAATTTTTTAATTATTGTTACATATTCTTCTATATAAATCATCGTACTTTTCAATCATTCTATGTAATTATCCATACAATTAACGTTTCTCTTTTTAATTTTATTCTCCTTTTTTTATAATAACTTCTATCATATCTTATCATTCTCTTTCATTCGAATAATTTTCATCTAACAAATTTTTCTTTTAAAAATTTTATTATTTTCCAAAGACACCTAAAATATAAAAATAAAATAAAATGAAATCTGCAATCATTTGCATACTTGCTGCATGTGTTTTTCGTGAACATTTTCATGGGTAGTTTAACAGCTAATTTATGTTGGCAGTTGGATAGGTTTACCAAGTATTTGATGGGCTTATGCTTAAACATTCTTGGGTCAAATGGTAAAAGAGTGTTGGCATTTGAAAGACTATTTAAGTTTAATAATATTGCTTGCTTGACATATGTTAAATAGGTTGTTAGGATATCAAATAATCTTTGGATATTTGATGCAAGTTGCTTGAGATATAAAATTTTGGTTGCTTGAAATATTTTGAATAGATTGTAAGGGTTGTAAATGCCAAATAGGTTGCGTGGAGTATTGATTTGTTTGGGCATTAAACGGTTTGTGTTGATTGTTTGATTGTGAAATTTTTATATGCCAAACAGGCTGTGTTATGTTTATATGCCAATAGTTTTTAATTGATCAGCCTCCAAATGTTTCTAAGTAAGTTTACAAGTGTAGTCATTTTTCCTCGTATATTGTCTCCTTAGTTTGTTTGTCTTTCATACTGCTAACACATGGATAAACACTGATAACATTTGTTTCTTTCTTTTTATGAAATCTTCTGCACCATGTTAGAGCAGGTCCACGTTAAACTAGTACTACTTCTTTTGATTCAAAATTTTTTTCTACTAGTGTATAGAAGTGAATAAATTTATAAAGTACTTTTACACAAACTCCACTTTATCGTGCCTCATCCTTAACTTCCAGCCATCAATCTCAAAATATTTAATGATGATTTCTTCATCTTCTCTTCTAGCATGCTATTAATAATGCTTTGTTTCTCTTTCATTTATATTCTGCCATCTCATTTGAAGCTACCATGTTCTTGCTTTTATGCAGCTTAACCTGGCACTATTGAATTTACTCATTTCTTGTGTTTGACTGAATTCTCCGGATAAGATAATAGATGATTTTCGTTTATTTTACTACTTCCTCTGAATAACTATGTTTAATTTTTTCATTGATTCACCGATCATAATCTATTGTTTTATATTTCATTACTTAAGATTTTTCTTCTTGAAAGTTCCTCTATAGTTTGAATCAAATTCTGTGCATCTGTCAAAAGTTCTTGTTTGTATAACTCTTTGAGAAAATAGTACTTGTATGTTAAATGTGATTGGGTGGCAACTTGATTAGATTTCTATTTTGATAAGACTTAATGACTACTTCATGTTGTTGAAAGTTATGCTCTAATGGTTTATAACCATTTGCATGTGTTGGCCCAATTTTATCATGTTTCCCTTACTTGGCCGCTAAGGCTTCTAAGCAGTTGATAACAGTCCAAATTTGTTAGTTGATGGTATGATGTTGTTTACACTTATGCCTTAATCGTTTAAATCATTTATCAGTTGTTGACCGTATAGGGTAATGCTTCCCTTATTTGGCTGCTAAGGCTTCTAAGCAACAAGTGCACCTGTGGCTCTGTCGAGGAACCTGCTAGGTGAAGATAATCCACACGTGACCTAAAGGCACTTGGTCTTTTCCACGGTACATTTTGTTGAGTTTACCCCCTATCGTGTCAATGAATACGACTTGTATTACAAATGACCCAAATGAGTTAGTTGACTTTAGGATGTAAACAACAACCACGTGCTGTCCTTATAGGGAAATGCTTCCCTTACTTGGCTGCTAAGGCTTCTAAACAACAAGTGCACCTGTGACTCTATCGGGGAACCTGCTAGGTGAAGATAATCCACACGTGACCTAAAGACACTTGGTCTTTCCCACAGTACATTTTGTTGAGCTCACCTCCTATCATGTCAATGAATACGACTTGCATTAAAAATGACCCAAATGAATTAGTTGACTTTAGGATGTAAACACTAATCGGAAGAATGGTTTAAATCGTTTAGCATGTGTTGTCTTTATAGGGAAATGCTTCCCTTACTTGGCTGCTAAGGCTTCTAAGCAACAAGTGCACCTGTGGCTTTGTCGAGGAACCTACTAGGTGAAGATAATCCATACGTAACCTAAAGGCACTTGGTCTTTCCCACAGTACATTTTGTTGAGTTCACCCCTTTATCATGTCAATGAATACGACTTGCATTAAAAATGACCTAAATTAGTTAGTTGACTTTAGGATGTAAACACTAATCGGAAGAATGGTTTAAATTGTTTAGCCTGTGTTGTCCTTATAGGGAAATTCTTCCTTTACTTGGCTGCTAAGGCTTCTAAGCAACAAGTGCACCTGTGGCCTTGTTGAGGAACCGTTTTCATTTTTTTGATGCTCACCCCCTATTGTTTTACTGAATACAAATCACTATAGGAAAATATCTCGATCGCGTTACATTATATCTTTTTGTATACAATTATGCGTTAATGGTGAATATACCTTTAAATGTGTCGGCCCACTTTTATGATGTTTCCCTAACACGTTGATGCTTCAGCTTCCGATCCAATTAACATTGATCAGTTGAAAATGGAAACGGAGGTAGCTCACGACACGTGTGGAAGAAGTCGCAAGTACTCAGTCTATATGCGACTTGTCTAGTAACGTCGAGCAACCATTTGTTGGACAAGAATTTAAAGATGAACTTGAAGCATGTGAATTCTACAAAGATTATGCGAAGTCCATTGGATTTAGTGTCAAACTCAAACAGGTTCGCAGGCTAAGCTCTACCTCGGCGATTACATAGAGGCGTATGACATGCTCTTGTGAAGGCATGCAAACGCCAACTACAAATGATGAAGGCAGTGCTGGTATCGCCAAAAAGATTAGAAGAAAAAGAGTATCCATATGGTGCAACTGCATGGCTCGGTTAGAGATTTCAAGGAAGCAAGAAGGGCGATGGGTAGTTACTCGCTTTCGAGACGACCACAATCATCAACTGGTAGATAAAGACAGACACAACGCTTGAAAATGCATCGCAAAATTGATGAGGAATTTGCCTCTATTTTGAAAGTATGCAACGAGGTCGGCATTGGTCCTTCTACAGCCTATAATCTCGTTTGAGAGTTATGCAGTCCGTCTAAAATTTGCTTCACACGCCAAGATGTTCGAAATTTCAAATCAAGATCTCGTGGTCATTTGCTAGCATGAGATGCAAACCTTGCCATCAATCACCTCCAAAGGCAGCATGATGCCGGTCAAGACATGTACTTCGTAGTTCGCAAAAATAATAAGGGTGAATTGAGTTCATTATTTTGGTCTGCTGGTTAGTCGAGGTTAGATTTCAAAGCCTTCGGAGACGTATTATGCTTTGACACTACATACAAAACCAACAAATACAACATGCCTTTTGCACCATTCGTCGAAATAAATCATCATAGACAAACCATCCTTTTTGGCTCCGGTTTGGTAGTGGATGAGACGATTGACTCCTTCATGTGGCTCTTACAACAGTTCAAAGATGCAATGTTTGGCCAGATACCGTTATACATTATTATCAACCAAGATGCCGCGATTGAGGCTGTTGTACAACAAGTCTTTCCCACATCTATCCATAAGTACTGTCTATGCCGTAGATGCTGATGTCACGCGACCCATGAGATCATCACAGATTTAACGGTAATTGTTAGTAGTTTTCTCACTTCAATAATTATTTAACCACATGTTAGAAGTAGCAAACGCCAACGAACTTTCAAAATTCGATAATAGGTTGGTGCAGAAGGACCTGAGTTGGTTTCAGCAAATATACAAGGGAGTCTTCAACCTATAAGATCGAGTGGAGGTGTTCAAAAAGATACCACTACTCCCGATGATGCAGATACGCAGATTGTGGAACCCACAGACATGGCTGCTACGGTTAGGCGAGAAAGCCGTAATATAAAGACCTCTAGAGTGCTGAAGTCACCTTATGAAACAACATCTAGGAGGGGGAAGCAAATTGCACTTAGATGGCATACTCGACTGTCGGTTGCTGCTTTTGAAGCTAGAGCGGTTGGGAAATAGATTTTCTAGCATTTTATTCCTTTATGGTTTTCCATGGATGCACCATGAACTTGCATGCTATATAATCATTGTGTTACGGTGTTTGATGGATCAAATTCATTTATGTTATGTTCAATTACTGTATCAGTGGACGAGGTTTTAAGTGAAAGTATACTTTTGAAATTTCTCTTGCATATCATAGAATCTAGGAAAATATTAGAATCATCAAGATGTCAAATTTGAGATGAGGCGATTGACAGACATTGAAGACACAATCGTCACATTGGCATTTAATAGATCCCTACCGAAAGAGTGAGTTGACTAACCACATTTGTTTCTATAAGGCTATCTCCTTTTCGACTTTACATAGCTAGATATTATAATGTATTACATTTGATGAGGTGTGTCATGACTTGTATGTTTATTTGTGCAGTGAAATTTTGTTCCAATGCGAAGGCATGACTTTAACGAGGGAGATGTTCCTGTCACTTGCTCCAGGAGAGAGAGTGCAAGCGCCCGTAAGTAGCAAGTTGGATATGTTGGTTCCTCATTAACACGATCTATTTAATAGGATTGCACTTGTCGTCTTTTGAATGTGCATGCAGATTGTTGGCACTCTAACAATGTTATACAACATTCAAACAACAACTGGCATGGTTAGATTTTACTTTGACTCTATATTCTCAGTAAGTTTTTTATGATAATTTCATTATTATTAAATGAATTATCATTGGTTGCTTGTATAACTAATTCCATTGTTCTTATTTGTGATATGTAGCTATATCTCATGTGTGATCCAGTTGCTCCAAATTATATATATGATCCCGAGCGGATAAAATATCATGTGGGAGATGTAGGATGGGTAAAGTTTGTGTTTTACCATTGGTCTAATTGTGCGTCTATGTTTCTTTACGCTTGAAATGTTTCCTAATAACATGTTATCCACATTAATGCAGATTTTTATACCAATATGCAGAGGAGATCATTGGTTCGCTTGTGCCATTGACACGGTTTGCAAAGAGATATTTTTGTTAGACTTAATGTCAACAGGTGTAGATTATGGGACAAAGGTTATTAAGAATGAAGTGGTAGGTATAATGCAATCACCACAACCTTATTTTGTGACAATTGCATACTAGATTCAAAGAGTATACTCTATGTAAACACATTCAGGCATTCGCGATAGAGGATTATTATCACTATATCGGTGAGACGAAGGTAGTTAAATCTTGGAATGTTAGGCATGCAAACGGATTGCCACACCAAACTAATGGGTATGGTGATTGTTAAACTATAGTTCATATGGTAGTGTTAAATGTTTCTATTTGCAGTAAACATTTTTGATTGGATTACATGACAGGGTTGATTGTTGTGTTCTTATGTTGTGTAATATGTTCTCGTTTATACCTGAAAAGACTCCAAAAATATAAATTTGTACGACTCTAGATCTTTTGATGTGTAATATTAGTAGTAATTTATGGTTCTAATTATTGTAATGACCATATTGATCACAGGGACAGATTGCTGAATGGCGACTCCAATTTGCATCGTTTATGCTTAACCATCATTTGAATGATAATTTGAAGTCCATACAACAGAAAGCCTTATTCGACACATGCATTCAACAAATCTGATTTGTTAGAATTGTACATGACTAAATGAATCGTTGTACTAGAAATTTCAGTTATTATCATCTCTTTTGGGTTAGTTTCCGTGTGCTATTTATCCGTAGTTGATTCGGTCATGGTCGTCTAGTATTTTTTGCAGATAACCCCAAAGATGTAAATGCCATGAATATTATGTATTTGTTCAAGTGAAATGGAGTTCGAAATCAAGATATCATAGTGTGATCTATTTATGTATGTCATATAATCCTGATATAATAATGGATATCCATAATCTTTCCGCATAGCACGTCCTTCCTCAAGCTCGAAGGTGAAAAATGGAAACAGAAAACTTGTATGTATGGTTTTCAATGAAAAGCAAGTAACACACACATACTCACACAAGCTTTTCCAAAATAATAACATGTTACTTAATTCAGGTACAATAAGGGTGCAAGTAACTCATTTCTTCAGCTGCAGGTCTGTGTTAAACCAATGGGTCGCATGATTGTAATTGTCTTCTACCAGCATATTAAACCTGTCGGTGAGAAGTGTGCATGCTATAAGCTTCTTATAGCTTCCAGTGATAATCTATGTTACAAAATGGCAGGAAAGATATTTATAGCTCACCTTACATTGTTTATAAGACTATGAATTTTTCCACTTTTCCACTTTTTTAGTTAAATAAAGTTGTAGAAATACCTTATTGAACTTTACCAATCATGGCCTGGTGTAATACTCTATAATGGTGACAATATCGAATCCGGGGTCTTCTCTACAATTTACAAAGACATTTACATCATTAGGTGACGAAACATGATTATGAAAATTACTATGTCATTTGTGTCTTACCTTGTACTCATGATATCAACTGTATCGCGTATGACGTGGAATGTATAAGCATATCGTATTTCATTGTCCACGTCAAATATTTTTTTCAACATACTAAGCTGTACAGTGGAGATCAGCTAGGAAATGAGTTGGAAAATATGTAATTGCTAAACATGGCAACCCTTCCAGAAGACTTATCACTCGCTGGTAAGTAGCCGTAAATCTGATTGCCTATCCGCTTCAACGACATCAATATAGTGTATTTCATAAAGTAACATATCTATTGCATATGCAATCCAAGTTCCGTCATGATATTGAATTGGCAAAAACAACTGTTTTAAAGGACATTAGCACAATCAGTGCACAAAGTGGAATAAAAAAAATTGTCAATTAATTTGAGTTTTTAGTGAGTATTCAAGTACCTATTCTGCATCATGGACACAATATTAAAAAATATCCATCGACCATTCGACATCAATGTCGTCTAACTTTCCTATTAACAGTCTCCTTTGGATAGGAAGGAAATGGAAAAGTGATGTTATTGAATAGTCTCAACTATTAAATATGGTACATGAACATTCCAGGTTGAATTACTCACCTCCACAAATGATGAGAAATAATGATGTCGTACGCCAGATATTCCCTCTCTTTGATGGAAATTTAGTATCATAGTATATGCATCAACAATCTGACACATACAAATGAAAACAAATACACTGAAAAATATTTTTTATTAAATAACACATAATTAACAAACTGAAATATTGAAACAGCTGTCTATGGCAGTAAAATGAGTTACTTACACTAGGATTGATATTACCACTACTGACAAAACATGTCATATCTTTCTGAGTAACATGAGTCATTTGTAACTTGAAAGCCCTCGTTCTGTATTTTAAAAATGACACAAGACAAGTTGAAGCCTGCAATTGTAGCGAAATGAAAGTGTGGGAAAAAGGAACCAACACTGCATGTGCAATTGAAGATGAATACATACGCAGCATGCAATCCGGGGTCTCCCAATACCCACTCAAGTAGTTGCATCTTCTCTACCGGCACATGGGCTAGGTTCATTGCAAACTGAGAACGATGTCTAAAATCGTTTGGGTACTGCAAAATGTTAGTAATAGTGACTTTGTGGTTAGCTAAATTTTTTACTCAAGTTTTACATGTAATATAATTTTACAATACATGCATTTCCTTTGTACATCAAAGTTGAAAGCGATGATGTCCTCCGACTAAGCCAAGCATATATGATTGGAGGCTTTTGCCGACAATTGTTCAAGACCCACGCATAGACCATTTCAAATGTATCGTCCAAATGCATGACTACCGAAGGCATTCTTGTTTCGCCATTGACGGGGGGGGGATGTTTTTGGTAGAGGGTAATCGCCTAACATTTGAACGTTGTAGGTTTCTCACCCAATCCTCGAGATCCAATCAAATGACTCAAAGATTAGATAAATCAAACATTATCAAGCAAGAAATATTCAAGAACTCTTTCTCTCACCGCAACTTGGCGGATATTCCGTTGGACATGCTCAACATGTGCTCGCACCATTTTCTCAATGTCCTATAATAAAATATGCAAGATGGTGAGATAATAACATAAGAATTTCCATATCGAGTAAAAATTCATTAAAAATAAAATAAATAGAGTAACAGTGTAGAAAAAAGGCAGTCCTTGAAATGTTAAGATCATTTACACAACTATTATTCCCATTACGGTTATAATAAAAACGTTCTCAAGAAGGATATATAATATCAAATTTTAATTATCGTTTTTGTATCATCATTTCTTTTGATTCAGTCATGGTCGTTAGTGTAATCTTAATGGAAGGGATGTAATGGTATTTAAGGCTTCGTACAAACCCATTCAGAAACATATATAATTATGCAAAAAATAAAATAAATTCGTGTAATGATTAAACCTCATATGTATGTGTTGCAATCATTCCTTATATCTTGTTTAAATTACTTATCACCTTTAATGCATCATATTTAATACGTAAATATTCAGATGTTCATGTTAAAATAATCACATTTACATGTAATTATAATAGAAAACCTGTTAAGTGTTATCATGTTCATGTTCATTTCTAACAAATTATGAAATAAACAAATTTCTATAGAAAATTTACATGAGATATAACACAAGGGTATATTTTTAGAGGTGTTATATAACATAAAATTTTGTATAAATTTTATATTCAATGTAAATTTTAATTAAATTATTTGTCCACATTGAGTTCATTTGGAGTAAATAAATTTGTATTACAAGTTCAATTTAATAGATAATGGTAACAGAAAATTACAATTATTATATTTTTTGTAATATAAATTGTAATAACATTATTATATAATTTGACAAATTTTATTATTATATGTGTCCCGTGGGCCTTCAAAAATAAATATTTTATTTTCTAAAATATGTATATGCGTCCCTTGGGTCTCCAAAAATGCCAATTTTATTTTCTAAAAATATATATGTGCTCACGGGGTCCAAACAATGAATATTTTGTTTTCCGAAATATATATGTCCCACGGGCCTCCAAAAATAAAAATTTTGTTTACTAAAATTATATATGTGTCCCGGAGCCTCCAAAAATAAATATTTTATTTTTTAAAAATATATATCTATCCCACAGGCGTCCAAACAATGAATATTTTATTTTCTAAAAATATATGTGCCGCGGGCATTCAAAAATAAATATTTTATTTTCTAAAATATATATGTGGCCTATGAGTGTTCAAAAATGAATATTTTATTTTCTAAAACATATATATGTGTCCCGCAGGGCTTCAAAAATGAATATTTTATTTTCTAAAATATGTATATGAATTTCGCGGGCATCCAAAAATAAATATTTTATTTTCTAAAAATATATATCTGTCCCACAAGCATCCAAACAATGAATATTTTATTTTCTGAAAATATATATGCCCCGCAGGCATTCAAAAATGAATATTTTATTTTCTAAAATATATATGTGTCCAGCGGGCGTTCAAAAATGAATATTTTATTTTCTAAAATATATATATGTCCTGCAGGTGTCTAAAAATGAATATTTTATTTTCTAAAAATATATATTTATCCAACGAGCATCCAAACAATGAATATTTTATTTTCTGAAAATATATATGTCCCACGGGTGTTCAAAAATGAATATTTTATTTTCTAAAAAATATATATATGTGTTCCACGGGTGTTCAAAAATGAATATTTTATTTTCTAAAATATATATATGTGTCCCACTGGTGTCCAAAAATGAATATTTTGGGTCTGTTTGGTTCGCAAGGAAACTTTTTAACGTGTTTTGGCTGAAAAACACGTCACTCACTGCAGCCATTTCGACACAGTAAATCATGATTATGTCCCAATGCATTAACGTAGTCAAAGGTCGTTGGAGAATTAACGTGAAGACAGGCGTGTAACAGCAGCATCACCGTCGCGCGCGTGACCGTCTCGTGCGTGATCGTCCTCTTCTGCGTCGGCTTCTCCGCTGTGGCTCCAGACCATTTTCTTTTCTCTCCTCAAGCAATCTTGCATCAGTTCTGTGCTGTTGCCGAGATAGAGAGCTGTACAAGTGCGCACCACCCTTGTCTTTGGGGTCGGCGCGAAGGGTACCTAGTCTCTTCCATCTTCTAAAACAAACTGCCTGCTTCTTCGAGCTTTGATTCCCTACAGAACCCACTCATAAGAGTGTTTAGAGTCACCGTGGTTGGCTCAATTCCATGTTTCTGTAAGCTCCCAAAAATAGCCATACCATAACGAACACCATACAAGTGGCAGGAGGAATTGAGTAGTACGTTCAGCGTACAAATATCAATAAATAAGATTCCTACTAAAGTCATACTTCTATACATGGAAATGACAAGTGAATGGTGGCCGAGTCTTGCAATAGTAGATAAAAGGCAATTGAAGACGCGAATGCGAGGTAGGGGGCGAGCACGAAGAAGACGTTGAAATTGTTTGAGTACATCATCTGAATTATGAGAATCCACACCATCTTCTCTTACCTTGGTGTTCCAGAGCTGATTCACCAGATTGGCCAACTGGTGATCATCATCCGGTGCTGGAGGTGGACGAATTGGTGTCGGAAATGTGGAAGAAAGTTTGTGCACAGGAACGGAAAGTGGAATACGGCCGGAAGAATAACTAGAGCTTGGAAATGACCCTAAAGAACCGCCAGCGATTTACCCTTTCGTCTCAAAGCCACCATTTCATACGGAAACCTTTTTTATCTGCCACCGCCGCCTTCTTCCCTGCTTCTGTGAGCTCGACGCCACTTTTTAATTATTATTTCCTTGGCTTGTTTCTTTCTTTCCTTCTCGTTTTGGCAGAGTGGGTAAAATTTAGTTATGAAAAGTTTTGTCGGAGCAGAGAGAGAGTTAGACAGACGAGGCCGGCATGGGTTCTTTCGGGGGAGAGTCGATTGCCGTCGGAAATGAGAGAAAACCACTGCTTTGAGTCTGGGCCTGAGATTTCTCGGGCAACCAACAGAGGATTTCTTCTAAAATGTCTTCAGAGAAATTGCATCCCTCATCCTTCTCTCCGGATCTTTTGCTTTTCATCTTGATGCAACGGAAACTCGAAAGGCTTCCTAGGAAGAGAGAAAGAGAGAGGTTTTGTCTTTTGAGATGGACGACTCGCTGGTGAAAATTTACAACATGAAAAAGGCAGCGAGGCTTAAATTAATCACTTTTGAAAAAATAAAGTTAGGGTATTTTCCAATTTTTAATGTGGAAAATATTTTTTTACCATGTGCAAATGTTGTATATAAACATAAAAAATGAAAAATGCATTCATCATTCATGTACAGGGAAGATGTGGTTGTATACGAGTTTTTTCCGTAATGAGGTACGCGGTTTATGAGTGTTAGTCCCACAGCGTGTAGTAATGACTATTGAGTAGCAGTTTAGCTACAAATCCTCAGATAGCACGACAATGCAGCAAGGAGCGATGTGGACCACTAATGCCAAACCAATTCCACTTAAGAATATTTGCCATTGCTAGAAGCACATATCCATGGATATTCCTTATCCGTGGTAGCTGGAAGCATGAGATTGCTGACATTTGCATCATGAAATTGAAATCAGGGAAATGTTGTTCCGTAACGTAATTCAATTTGTAAAATTTTCCAATTTTCACTTAGATCCAAAAAGCTGAAGTGCATGGTATTAGCTAAAATTGTCGAAATCGGTTCCATAACGGCAAGCAAATCACCATTTTCATCTTTTCCATCTAAGGCTTAATTTGAGATGACGTCA
>JAXCLR010009910.1:0-13737 GCA_035584095.1 Annona squamosa | reverse complement strand
CAACTTGGATATTTAAATCCCTTCTTTTGCAATCGGTGTAACTCTTTTGCCTGCTCTGGGCTGTGAGTATACATTGGTGAATCACTTGGACTTTTTCTGTTATTCTTTTTAAGAGGTCTGGAGCTAACTTCCTTTCTCCCACTTCATCCCAGTTTAGAGGAGTTTTGCATTTTTGTCTATACAATACTTCAAATGGGGCCATTTGAATACTTGCTTCATAATTGTTGTTATAAGCAAATTTTGCCATAACCAAATATTCATCCCATGATCCTTTAAATTCTACTGTGCATATCCTCAGCATATTCTCAACTATTTGATTTACCCTTTCTGTCTATCCATCAGTTTGAGGATGAAATGTTGTATTGAATTTCAGTTGTGTACCTAAGGTTTGATGTAAACTTGTAGTGCCCAAACTGAGACGTCACTTCCTTACCTCAAGATCTTATTGATTGGTAAGTGTGAATCAGGATTGTTGCCTTGATCACATGGCGGGTTCTTAATTGGATCTCATCAATTTTTTTCATCTATCACCATTCATTGCTTTACATAACCATCATCATACAAGCAAAAATACACTTGTAATAAATTTTATCATTTTATTTATAACATCTTTTCATACTTTTCTACAATAATAGTCTTCTTGATTAAATCATAACAATTCTATTCTTTACATTCATACATTCATTCATTGATGCACATAGAATATAAAATTCTAATTAAGTTCATATATACATAAGTATACTTTAGCACTTAAAAGCATGTTATCCATATATCATGGCTACCATCACATACCTTCCTTCATTGCTTAGGTTTGCAACTTCTTGAATTTTCTGGTACCTGTCTAAGGTTTGGGAAAACAAAACGTGAGTGACGACTCAGTAAGCAAGTATTTTATGTTTTAAGGACAAGGCTTCTTTTAAAACTTTTTCTTAAATATCTTGAATACATTTTTACTTGAGGACATATATATGTCCTAAAAAATTATCATAAAATCCTTGTTTATAAGGACAATTCTATGTCCTTGAACATTTTCATAAAACATTCATTTTTAAAATCACTTATAGGCCACGTCTAGGCTTGTTAAGGCAAAACATATACATTTTACTCTTTTTAATTAATTTTCTTTAATCTTATATGAACATTTCTAATGTTTAAAGATATTTACATAAAATCATCTTTCATTAGTGAACATTTTATGCCCAAAATTTTTTCCTCATAACTCCTTTGGCAAAGGAGGACATTATCATGTCCTGAAAATATTATACACATAAGTCTTTCTCTGCAAAGGACATTTCTATATCCAAAAATATTTTTCATCTTAAACTCCTTTAGCTAAGAGACATTTGATGTCTCAAAATATTTTTAACATGACTTTCTTGACAATGGACATTCATATGTCCTAAAACACATTCCATCAAAATACTTAAGCATTGGATATTCTCATGTGCATAAACATTTACCATTTAGGCTCTTTAGAAATGGACATTCTTATGTCCCAAAACCAAGTTTCACATAAATCTTTTTCATAATCCTCGTCTTGGGGCTTATTTATAACAAACAAGATATATAACATACATAAACCATGTTCATAAATGTATTTGCATAAAAATATTTCTTTTCATTTTTGTTATTTACATGTTTGTGTAAAACACCTTATTTTAGGGTAATCATTTCATAAAAATCTCTTTACGATAACTTTCATAAAAATATACTTTCATGTCCCACTCTTTGGGCTTCTCAAAATAAAAAATAAGCAAATGCATTTCTCTCCATCCAGTAATGACACTTAGCAAGTGATCATTCTACATTTTGGAATATTTTGGAAGAGAATCCATACTTAACAGCACGCTATCCAAGCAGCTATTCTTTCATCCTATTCCCATATTAGGGAAGGCAATGCTGGCCTCCTACCATCTCTTAGTGACTTCGCCATATGTAGAGTAGGCCCCGACCATCCTAACCATGCTTTACAATCAACCTATTCCATGTACTAGTGCACCATACATCATCTTAACTGACCGGAGTCCGTTTGGTTTAAAATATCAGAGACTGCAGTCTGTGTCAACTTGTAAAGCGAGCGTACCCACTTTAAACAAGTTGTTATTTAAAATTTAGTTTTAGGATGACTTTCCTTAAATTCTTTTAAAACTATTTTGAGTAAAATATTTTGATAACATTCGAAATGTTTGAGAAACAATATATCTTAAAAACCCTTATAATAAAATAATTTCAAAACCTTTGGATTTCCAACAATAAACCATATATTTCTCTAATATTTTATGAATTTTCATTTCAGGGCCTTTTGCTTATAAAAGTTATGTAATTATACTATCCCCCTCTCGACAACCTAAAAATTAAATTATTGTCTACATATCTATTATACTATTTTACATAAAGGGAAATTGCACAATTTTTTGCATGTCATTTAGCAACCTGAAATTAAACCAATTTAAGAAATCACCTATTAGGTCAGTCATCCTTAAACCCCATTTAGCAACATTCGTATAAATATTTTTAAAGACATTTTCATCATAGATTTCCTTATCTAAAAGAAATCAAAACTTTTCAAATATAATTTCAAGATGTATGGACTTTGTCCAAATCATTATTTATATTTAAATAACCTAGCATAGAAAAATCAATCTTTTTTCATAAATCAAATCACTTTTTCTTTTCTTTCATAAACCTAGCTATTTATCATAAAACATCATAAGAGAAGACTCAAATCTTATTTGCTAAAATTTTTTCGTGAAAAGGAAAAAATTCTTTTTTTTCTTATAAAATACTTTTGAAACAACATTATAAAGAACTTGGTTACTTAAAATCAAATTCTTAAAACCATTGGTATAAATCAATAAAATTCTTTAAAATAATCATCATAGAGAACTTGCTTACACATAAGCAAATTTCTTCATTCCATTAACATAAAGCATTCTCATCCTTGGCAACACTTGTGTTAAATTATTTTTCTTAAAAAGTGTTGCTTGCTTCCTATGAAGCAAACCTTAAGACTTTTCATTAAAGTCATCATTTTCCAAAATTTGTGGCTTTGCATTAAAGTTGTCATTTTCAGAACTTGTGCTTGCCCATTCTTCAAACTATGATCATAAGCATTTCATTCATATATCATCATATAGAAAGAAAATAACATTTTAGAAAGTTCGCTTACTTACCTGAGATCGCCATAATCCCTTTCTTCCATTCTTTTCCTTGCCTTTGCCTAGATAAATGAAAATAACGTTTATTTATTTGCATCATCTTCAAATACTTATATTCCTTAAGTTTTCCAACCTACATAAGTTCATCTAGCTTAACCCACTTGTCTTTCAAGTCGGGTATTCATACGTATCGACATAGCCTATACATATCAAATTATCCATTCATTTTTAATACCCTTATGTAGGGTAAACTTCCATGCATATAACAATCATTTATCAAATCATTATTTTGAGGTTTATTACCTCCATTTATTATTTTTAACAAATTTTCCATTTTTCATACAATGGTGCTCATTTTAAGCACTTAGTTGCTGACTTAGGCATCATATAATAATTTCAAAATTCGATATTATCATTATTTACTTAAACAGTACACTAATCCATATTTTTCATCATATTGTTATGCATTTTTTCATTTTAATAACTTACATAATCCATATATCATTTATTCATCCTTATCTCTTCATATACGTCCATTTCTTAACACAAATCATGTGTTTCTTAAAATTTTTCAACACAACAATTTTCTTGTAATTCTAGTATTATTAAACCTCTTAATTAACCCATAATTTAGGGTTTAATTTTGGATTTATAATCCATTCATCATAGGGTTCCAAAACAGCAACATTAGAACCCATTTTACACACTTTCAACGCCCGTTTTGACACTTAATTCAAAACAAAATTTTAATCCCTAAATTTAAGAAATTAGTTATACTGTTCTTAATCCAAATTTAGGGTGTTAATACATATTTAAAACCCAAATATTGGTTGCTTCCAAAACAACAACTTCTATATACATTTTGGGTATCCTCTGCACCCTTCTTTGAACATCCCCTTGCATATCTTAAACAAATCATATTTAGGGTAATCTTGTTTATCACTAATAAGTTAAACCCTCATAATCACTTGTTTATATCCCATTATAATTTAAATAGCATCACATAACCTAGAATTTAGCATTTATCTTGATTTAGTCCTTAAGCTGTCCATAACGCTAAATTCAGGTACACTGAATTCTCAAAATGTTAATTTAATATCAAATCAAGTAGTTTTGATCTAAAATTTCTATCATACCTTAATAAATATATTTACAGCATGAAATATTTATTATTTCTATTTATTTTGGTATTTTTACTCTACTAGACAGCAACATCACTTTTCAGACAGCTTGAATCACGTAAATTATAGGGTATATTTATACCCATCAAAACCTAATTTTTATTTTTTTCGTGTGATCTTCATTATGTCTTGTATATCCTATAAACGTTTTAGCCCAAAATTTCTTGTATAAAAAGTATTAAAAATCATTTGGTGCATCTGATCCTAACACCCATTCAATCTTGTCTAGGGTTATTTTTCCAGATTTTTAATTTACAACTTGCTCATTTTTTAATCTGAAAATTAGGTCATTATTTAATAACTCCATGATGAGTATTCTCACTATATTTCCTGATAAAATTAATTCATTAACTATTTCTTCCCAAATTTTCTTTCCAGGTCCAGATTTACTACACATAAGTGTAGATTAGAGGATATGGGCTGATTAATTCCCAAATTAAACTTTATAAATTAACTCGTTTAACTAAGAATCTTTAATCCTTGAAACATATTCTTTAAGAGGTCCTTTATGACTCAAAACCATGATTCCAAATCAAGAATAAAATTTAGAAATTAGAAGGCTTAAACTCAACGGGTACTTACCGAATTTCATTGATTCTTTGTCCTAAACTTCCCGAGCTTGCTACCAGGCCTAGCCTTCCTCTTTTCCTTCTCATTTTCTTTCTCTTTTCCTTTCCTCCTTGCTGGGTTTGGACGTGCACAATAGCTGGTCCTTGGAGAATTTTTCTCCCCTCTCCTTTTCCTCTCTCTTTCCTTTCTCTCTTGGTATGGACGTCCACTTGGGTTTGTTGCTGGAATTTTCCAGCAATTATGTTCCGTTTTTGTTTCCATTTGAAGTCCTCATAAATGTGCGATTATCCCTTAACACTTGGCTAATTTTTACCCAAGTAAAATTGGGTAATTATCTTGAAGAAAATACCAAAATCAAGCATTAAATGGACATGTTGCTGTCCACATATGGGACGTCCCCCTTGTTGCCACTTTTGGCATTTTGTGATTGATATTTTCAGCCCATTTAATCCCTCATTAACTATGCTATAGGTTAGGCTAATTACATGGATATTTTAAGATTTAAAATTTTTTTAAAAAATATGAGTTTGGGTGCTAATCCACCCATCTCTTGCCACATTAACCCCATGCTTAATTGCTTTGTCTTTTCCTCCATAAATTGGTTTTGTCCTTTTGTGATTAAGTAAATTCCTTGATAATTATCTTAATCCATTCACACCATATCTCTTATCTCATCGATTTATCCATCTCACTCGAGTTTCGTCTCAAACCGAGTTTTTCAATTCAAGTTATGATCACTTGAATTTGTTCTTGGAGTGTAAGCTAAAAATGATTAATCATTGCCTTAATCCCATCACCTTAATTTCATAATTATGTTTTAGTCTCTATAAATTAATTCATGACTATTAACATGATTATTCATGACATTGTTACCTTTAAATTCTCATTAAGTCCCTCGGGTCATATCGACTCACTTTGGGCTCCAATGATTAAATTTAATCACCATTTCCAATGGAAACCTTAATTTAAAATATGGCATAATTTGCAAAAATCATTCAAAATTCATTTAATACATATATACATCATAATTATATTCCCAATACATACATATGAGTCCTACTTGGGTCCAGGTATCACAAAATTTTTTCAAAATTGAGACGTAAAACTGGAATCTTGATCAGAAACTATTGACTTAGATACTCCATGCAGTCTCACTATCTCCTTATAATAAATCTTTGTCAATCGCTCAGCAGTAAATTTTTTCTTAATGACTAAGAAATGAGCTACCTTTGATAATCTATCAACTATTACCCATATAGCATCATTTCCATTCTGGGTTCTTGGTAACCCTTCAATAAAATCCATAGTAATATCATCCTATTTCCATTCTGGGACTTCTAGCGACTGTAATTTTCTAGGGGACTTTTGGTAATCAGCCTTAACCCTTTGACATCTTAGGCATTGTGGCGCCCCGAATTGAGGCGTCCACACAGTCCTTACTCTAGGATCTTGTCGATTGGTAAATGTGTGTTAGGATTGTTGCCTTGATCACGAGACGGGTGCTAATTTGGATCTTGTCTAATTTTTTTTTTCTTTCATCACATAACCATACACTTTATTCATAATAGACTCATCCATATCATCATAAACATTCATACCTTCTTTTTATTGAAATAATTCACATAAGTACAATCATATATGTAATATCCATAAAACATGTCTTTAACATAATTATTATACATTTGTCCCTTTGGATGCATACATAGAACTGCAATTAAATCTGCAGGTCATTTCTACCTAGCATCCTTTATGAGTCAGCTCCATAGCCTGTTTGTCATTTTGAAAACACATATGAGCAATAATACTTAATAAGCAAGCCTTTTTCTTTGGTAAGTAAATATTTTCCTTTCATTCAAATGCATTTCTCCCCATTTGGTAGAAGACAATTACCAAGTGATCAATTACCAATGAGACAGAAATCTTTTCATGCATTTCATTAGAATGCAATGCATTTATTCATTCATGACTTTCCTTGTGCCTCCAACCTCTGGGAGGACGCCGCTGACACACAACCCTTGTGACTTGGCAATAGTGAAGGAGGATCCTCTGATCCGCTTACTACCTTTACAAAAGCCTCTTCCTTGTCCACCATGTTCATACATATGTCAACATGACATGCTCCATAAAACTTGATAAATTATGTAGAAAGTAATTTAACAAATAGTTAGCAATCATTTCATGTAAAGCATTATAGAAATGGTCATCCTTAAATATAATTCATAAAACATGTGAGCAAACAATTTGCAATCATTTAGAAACATTTTAGAAAGCATATAGCTTGTTTACCTCCTCGATTTGTGTCCTCCACCTTTTCTTTTCCTTTTCCTATACAAAAAATAATATTTTATCTATATCATTTCATGTCTTAGATTGCTTTCCATGCATGTTTTATAATCATTCATTACCTCATTTCTATAGAGGTTAATCTTCTAAATATACTTGGTTATTACCTTCTTATATAGATTTTTATCCATAAATTTTTTAAAAATTCCATCTATATATCCTCATAAATACATAAAAATAAATCTCAATTTTTTTCCAAAATCACGTTGTTCACCGTTGATAATTACTATTCATGTCACTGTAGCAAATTACTGTTCAAGATCACTGTTCATGGTATTATTCACGTTTACTATTCACCCGAGGTTACTATTTACAACAACGTGGGTTACTGTTCATGGGTTCCAAAAATTGACATTTTTTCCAAATATAAAAAATATCATGGCATAGTTTATGCTTAGTATATCATGGAAAATTTCATACATTTTGAATTCATCATCATTTACCTGGCTAAATAAATCATTTTCTCCATATACTCAAAATAAACATAAATTCACTTAAGCATAATTCTTAATTCCAAAAATCATAAAATTAATATATCATCATTATAACATCATGTTCATTTATTCCAAATCGTCATTTATCAATTTTGGAGCTTTATTTACAGATATCATATGCTATCTTCTCCGATGCTTTATTTTTGCTCCAAATTTTTGATATTTTGGCATAATTCCGATTAAGCATTATAACTATACTTATTTTCTCATGCTTAGGCATTTTCTAGGCATGGTTTTACCCTAATTAACATCCAAAAGAAATTTGGATAGAAATTACTTACCCGACGTGGAGATATCCCTCTCTTTCTCACACTTTCTCTCTTTAACTTTTTCCTCTTCTTTCTCCTCAAGGCTAAAATGTGGTGGGGGTGGAAAATGCTCAAATGGAGCTGGGTTTGCTCTGCTTTGGACGTCCACCCTTGGCCCCTATTTATAAGGCTTAATTTTTCATAAAATTGGATTTTACCCACCTTGCTAAAGGTCTGAAATTGCAAATGTGTTTTTTTCCAATTTCAATAGGTGCATGGAGCCTTGTGCAGCCCACCCTAGGCCTGCTCCAGCGCCCTATTGCAGCCCTATTTTTTCTAGCTTTTTTATTTATTAAAATTTATTTGTTTTAAGCAAATTAAATCTTAGCCGTTGGTTTATGATGATGATGATCAGGAACCATTGATTTTGGTCAAATTTCCAACCACCCCCTGCCATGCCCTTGCTGCAGCTGCTTTTTCATTTAATTTTTTAATTTTTAATTGTTTATTTTAACAAAAAGTCAAATGTTATTTAATGAAAAAGATAAGTTACTTTTTGATCTTCATTTGACGTCTCATCTTGACCCTTGATTTGTGATTTTTATCACATCTTAAACCATTCATCATGTCCATTATTAATTCTTAACCATCCATAAAAAATTTCATCTCAATTCGACGTCTGGATTGCAAGTTATGAATTTTTCATCAATTTTTCACTAAAATCCAAAATTCCATTAAAATATAAAAAAGAATTGCTATGTCATCATGTAGTGATTAAATCTCCTTTTTGTCTTTTTATGATTAGGTTAATCTAAGTAATTAACTCTTAATCACGTGTCTTAATCCCAAGGTTAGTATTCACGTGTACTATTCATCCGAGTTTCATAAATAATTATTTAAACCTCTATTCCCACATATTTCATATTCATGAATGTCTATTTCCTAAATATATTACCTAGGGTTTACAACCCTAGAATTTTATACACGCGTCTAAGATTGGAGTTTCGCAGGTACTGAGCCACATATTCAGCAATTTCTCTCTTCATATTATTTCACCAATACATTCTTTTGATGTCTCGATATATCTTGGTGCTACCCGGATGCATCAAAAATTAAGAGAAATGTGCTTCTTTCAATATCTATTTTTTATTTTCTCTTGATTGGGTATACACAAGTGACCCCTATATCTGTACATTCCATGTTCATCTTGTATATATTCACTGGAATTTTTCTTGATCATTTTCTCCATATAACTGTTTAAATCCCCATTTTCTTGTTGAGCCATTTTAATTTGCTCAAATAAATTCAATTGAATTTGTAATTGAGACAATCTGACTTATACCTCAGGTGGGCTTACAATTATCTCTAATTGTCTCAATTCTTGTAGTAGCCCTTCTTCCTTTGTGATGAGATGTACTAAGTTAATATTTCTACTTAGCGCATCGGCTACTACATTATCTTTGCCTAGTTGATATAAAATGTTGAGGTCATAATCCTTAAGTAACTCGAGCCATCATCTTTGCCTCATGTTTAACTCTTTTTGAGTAAAAATGTACTTGAGGCTTTTGTGATTAGTATATACCTCACATTTAACTCCATATAAATAATATCTCTAAATTTTCAAGATAAAGACTACTGCTGCAAATTCTAAGTCATCGATTGGATAGTTTACCTCATTTGGCTTGAGTTGCCTGGATGCATACAAGATAATTTTTCATTTTACATCAGTACACATCCTAATCCTTTCTTCGAGGCATCACTATATATCACAAACCCTTTCTTCTCTGTAGGAAGTGCTAGAATTGTTGCTTTTACCTGCCTTTTTTTAAACTCTTGTAAGCTATTCTCATATTCCTGTATCCATTCATATCCAAATCCTTTTCTTGTCATCTTTGTAAGTGGAGCTGACAATTGTAAGAATCCTTCCACAAATCTCCTATAGTATCCAGCTAGTCCTAGAAAGCTTTTTATTTCTGTGATATTCGTTGGCTGTGGCCACTTTATTATTGCCTCAATCTTTTGAGGATCTACCTGCATTCCCTTCTCGGATATAATGTGGCCGAGAAAGGCTACCTGTTTCGCCCAAAATTCATATTTCTTGAATTTAGCATATAATTTTTCCTTTCGGAGAATTTCTAATACTATCATCAAATGTTTCTTGTGCTCTTCTTTTGTTTTTGAATAAATCAATATATCATCAATGAATACCACCACAAATTGATCCAAAAATTCTAAAAAAATCATGTTCATCATATCCATAAACATAGCTGGGGCATTTGTTAGTCCAAATGGCATGACTAAGAATTTATAATGCCCATATCTTGTTCTAAACGTTGTTTTATGGATGTCCTTTGGACATATCCCCACTGGTGGTAACCCGACTGTAAATCAATTTTTGAAAACGTAGAAGCTCCTTTTAACTGTTCAAAAAGATCATCTATTCTTGGAAGTGGGTATTTATTCTTGACTGTTACTTTATTTAATTCTTTATAATCAATATAGAGTCTCTAACTCCCATCATTTTTCCTTATAAATAGTACTGGAGCTCCCTAAGGTGATGCATTGGATCTAATAAACCTTTTAATAAATCTTGAATCTATCCTTTCAACTCAGCCAACTCGGCTGGTGCCATCCTATATGGGGCCTTAGATATTGGGGCTGTTCCGGGGATAATTTCTATTTCCATATCCATTTCCCTTTCCGGTGGTAAATTACATAGCTCTTTTGAAAAATATCTAGAAATTCCTTTACCACTGGAATTTGTTCCATAGGTAACCCATCTCTTTTTATTGTGTTTATAGAGACCAGATAGACTGTACATTGTTGACGTATTAGCTTAGTTGCTTTCATAGCTGATACCATCCTTATTGTGTTTTCTGGCTGTCTTATTTTTCTGATCTCTATTTCATTTTTTCGTGCTTCAATTTGCACATTTTTATTTCTGCAATCAATTGTTGTACCCCATTGACTTAGCCAATCCATCCCTAGTATGACATCAAATTTTATCATTGGCAATAGGATGAGATCAGCTTCTAATATTTTTGTTCCTATCCTTATAGGATATGCCTTGCAAATTTGATTTGTACTTGTCAATCTATATACTGGGGATTCTACATGTCTAGTACTACTGGTTTCTTCTACCTGAAGTGCGTGTGTGATTACGAATTAGTATGATATAAATGAATGAGTAGCTTTAAAATAAAAAACGCTACTGCGGGATTTCTTAAAATGTAAATCATACTTGTAATCACTTTCTCCTCCATCTCCTGTGACTCCGTTGGGGTAAGGGCTTGGACATGCACTGGGTTGACAGCAGTACCAGGCCAGTTGGTGATGGCAGGAATCTTTTGCTGAGCTAGCCTCCCTCAGGTTTGTGCTCGTTGTGGCTTATTCGGATAGTTGAGCGAAATGTGTCCAACTGGACCACAGTTGAAGCACTTTATTATTTTGGCTTCGTCGGTCCCGCAGTCCCAGGCCACATAACTAGCTTGGCCACATTTGTAGCATTTCCCCATCCCTTGCAAACATTTTCCTGAATGGCGTTTGTGGCAAGTTTTGCAAGTCGGGTTGCTTTTTGTCTTGTCACCAATCTTCTTTTTCCTAGCGATTACCCTTTTACCTTTATTAGTCTCACATTCCTTGGAGGTTGTAAAGAATTATTTTTGAGCTTGCCTAAGCTCTTGAGTCCTCATTGACTCTATTTCCAATGCCCTAGCCCTCTCGATGCTAGAAGCATAGTCTTTTATTAATAGGAAGGCTAACCCCTCTCTTAGCTAGGGTCTTAATCGCCTTTGGTACCTTTGTGTCTTATTTTTCAGCACATTGGCAATCCACGACACATATCATACCAAGGCGTTGAACTTTGTGGTATATGCTGTGACTGTCAGCCTGCATTGGTAGATTTTCTCAAACTCTATTACCCTTTGGCTCTATAGCCCTATAGGGAGATATTCTTTATTAAATTCTCTAAAAATTCGTGCCACGTAACTTGGTCCGGATGTGGCATGGTGACCATCAGTGTTTTCCATCATTTATAAGCATTTTTTATTAGTAGGTGAGTAGCGCACAACACTTTTTGTTGATCATTACAGGGAGATATCCTGAATAATTTCTTAATTTTTGTAATCCATTACTCTGTAATGAGAGTGTCTGGTTCCCTTGCAAACTTGGGTGGGCGTTGGGCAAGAAAGGCATTGATAGCCTTTCTGTCAACCTTAAGGAGACTATCCTCTATTTCCCTTGACGTGCCGGGGTTGGTCGAAAGGCGTGATCTTTCCCCTCTCCTCTTGATGGCGGGGCCTGCTGGTTTTGCATTTCTTGTAATAAACCAATAGCCTGGACTGTCCATTATTGCATAGCTTTCTCAATGGCCGCAACTATTCTTTATTCTATATTAACCTCTACTTGAGGTCTAGGGCTTTTCTCTCACCGTGGGCGGGTCCTAGAGGATTGCTCTTTGGATTCTGCCCTATAAGTTCTTTTGTTGTCTTCACCGTTTGCTTGATCAACTAATTCTTCCATTGGGGCCTTTCCTTTGTTGGCTTTTACTTTAGCTCTGGTAAGCGGCATTTTCAACTTCATAAAATATTTATTAGCATAACGTCAATATTTACCATGATATGCTTAGTCAGATAAAAACGCATAGTCATATGATCACATGTTATCAGTAAACTATTTATACATAAGTCAAACTTTCCTACATAGGCTACCTTAGCCTTATGTACCTATTCCAAACAATATTTACACATTTATAAGAAAGAAAAAATAAAATGTCTTGGCAGTGGTTGTGTCTTCCTAATCCCTATCCCATTTATCATCCCCTTCTCCTTAACCTCAGGAACCTTCTGAGACTGAAGGGTATCCGTGTGGGTTCCTCAATGATTGTACTAGTATCAGACCAGTCTTGAGGTCCTGAGTTCTCGTCCTTCTTTTCACTATCGGACTATTCTATGGGATCCTCATCATCATTTGCTGGAAGAGCGAGAGGTGGGGCTTCAGGCATAACCTCTAATTCTATGACCCGTAGGATGATCTCATTAGGCTGTTTAGGAGGTGTCGTTCCACTACTTCCTCCCCCCAGCCAAAGCTTCTCGGTGTTCCTGGGCAGCCTCTCTCTCCCTGCAATCTATCTGGGCCAGTGGTGTTCCAGTCAGAACTGAACATATCTTACATCAAATCTATACCATGGCCCTAGATTAGGTGGAACTGGAGCAGCTCTCCTTCGCTAATACCTTTCTAGGGCCTCCTTAGTGACCCCATTGGTGATCATTGATGGCCTAGGCAGTGGGCTAGCTAGGGTATATTCTGGAGAATCTGGGGGTACAAGTGCCTGGTTAGAGGACTTTATTGGGTGGATTTCAAATAATATTGGAAATCTTAGTGGATGGCTGGGGAATATTAGATGACATGCTTCTGTCCCCTAATATGTGGAAGTGCCTGGTAACTAGTGGGAATTGGAGGTTTTATGGTTAGACCTTCTTGGGAGGCTAACCATCTATTAACCCTCTCCTAAGCCCGTTCCTGTTCTTGCTCTTCTTCTAGTTCCCTTGCATTAGTGGAGCCTTTCTTCTATCTGGCATCTACATTTAAATAATCAATGATAAATAAATCAATCATAATCATGATTTCGGGTGTGTTTGGTAATGAATAAAACTTTTGATGAAAAGTTTTGAGGAGTAAAAGCTGTCAAATGATGTGATATGATAGGGGTAATGATAAGTAGTAAAGAGGATAAAGTTAAAAT
>JAXCLR010009909.1:0-13737 GCA_035584095.1 Annona squamosa | reverse complement strand
CCATAATTCATAAATAATCATCAAATACATGTTCAATGCATACATATGGCCTACTTGGGTTAGGGTTTCACATATTGACTCACTTTGGGCTCCGACGATTAAATTTTTAATCACCCTTCTTAATTAAACCCTAATTGCAACGTATCATAAAATCTTAAAATTGTCAAAAAATTCCGTTTAATCATATATATAGGTCCAAGGCATACATTGGACCCTGCTTAGGTTAGGGATTCACAGGAGATTAAAGTATAATTTTGGAATTAATGTGAAAAACGATAGAAAAATTCATAACTTGACACCTACAAGGCGGATTTCGATGAAATTTGAAAGGTAAGCTTACGACGGTGGGCCCAATATTATGGATAGATTGGATTAAGAGAATCATGATGGGATTAGGATGATAATTAATTATTTTTATCCCAAATCCAAAAGATAAATTTAAGTGGTCATAACTTGACGTAGAAACATGGTTCTTCAAACTAAACGGACTGTGGTCCGTCATAATAATGTACGGTGCACCAATACAAGTAACAGGTAAGTTGTAGAGTACGGTTGGGATGATCGGAGCCCACTCTACATAAGGCCAACTCGCTAAGGGATGGCAGGAGTGCCAGTGGTGCCCTCTTTGAGATGGGAGCAAGATAAATAAACAGCCGCCTGGTTAGCATACTGTTAAGGATTCTCTTCTAAAATGTACTATGATCACTTGGTAAGTGTCACTACTGGATTGGGAGAAATGTGTTTGCTTACGTTTTGTTTTTCAAAAGCCCAAAGATTAGGATATAAAAGCATTTATATGAAAAATTATCCTAAACTGAATTTTTATGAGCCATTATGCATAAGTTACCCTAAAAGCAGAGTGTTTTACACAAAATGTGTAAATATTAAGAATAAACAATAGTTTTTATACAAAAGTTTTCATGGAAAGGATTCATGACTTGTTTGCTATAAACAAGCCCCAATATGAAAATTAAGAAAATGGGTTTATGTTGGAAAATATTTTGGACATGAGAATGTCCATTTCCAAAGGGTTTATATAAGAAAAATGGTTGGACATGAGAAAGTCCATTTCCTAAAGGAATTTATGTTGGAACATATGTGGACATAAAAATGTCCGTTTCTAAAAGAGTTTAAGAGATAAAAGTGTTTGTGGACATATGAGTGTCCATTACCAAAAAGGCTTACGTAAAATGTATTTTGGACATAAAAATGTGAAATATTTTAGGACATATAAACGTCTGTTTCCAACAAGGTTTAAGTGGATAAATATTTTAGGACGTATGAACGTCCAATGTCCAAATGATTTATATGGAAAAACGTCTTTTTGTAGACATGAGAATGTCCATTGTCAAATATGGTTTATATCAAGATGTTTTGGGACATACAATATCCCCTGGGCAAAATAATTTATGAGAAAAATATTTTAAGAAATGATTTTCAAGGAAAGTCTTGCCCTAAAATGCTTGCTTACTGAGTTATCACTCACGTTTTGTTTTTCAAACCTTAGACAGGTACTGGGAGACTCAAGGGGTTGAGGACCTAAGAAATGGTGAAAGGTATGAGATAGTACCAAGTGGCCTAAAAGGAATAGCCATGGTAAGTGGAATGATATGAATAGCAGTATTCAGGTATGTTGACGTATAAGTGAACTTGTTTAAAGTTTCGAGTTCTAGGTGAACTAATGATTGAATAGATGTATGTAGCAATGAAAATGCCATGATTAGGTCAAGAGGGGTTATGATGTATCAGTACATGTTGAGAAGTTATAAAATGGATATGTACAAGTGTACCATTGCTTTTATTATAAATGAAATGATAATGAACGAAGAAACGAAAAAATTTGGACGAGTTCCAATTAAAATCCCGCTGCGTGATCAGGGCAACAATCCTTATTCACATTTACCAATCGATAGATCTTGAGTTAAGGAAGTGACATCTCAATTTGGGATGCCACAATATGTGTCCAAAGGGAAAAATGTATGATAATCATGTTTTATGGATATTACAAACATGATTGTACTTATGTGAATTATTTCAATAAAAAGAAGATATGAATGGTTTTATGATGATATAAATGAGTTTATGATGATTAGAGTAAATGCTTAAGTGACGAATGAAAAGAAAAAAAATTGATGAGATCCAATTAAGTACCCGTTGTGTGATCAGGGCAACAATCCTAAGTTACATTTACCAATCGACAAGATCCTGGAGTAAGGCCTATGTGGACGCCTCAGTTCGGGACGCCACAGAAGATGGTATCAGAGCAATGATTGGTAAATAGGCGGGAGAAGGAGAAAATAAAGGTTGATGAAAGGATAGGCCTGATACCACAAAAGTAGTATCAGAGCAAGGATTGGTAAATAGGCATGTAAAGAGAAAAATTAAAAATGGCAATAGAAAAGGAATGATACCACAGAAGTTAGGAATAGAGCATGGATTGATGATAGGCATGAAAAGAAATAACTAATGTTTAGATCTACATTTTTGAGAGATTATGATACTTCTATGATATTGATATGAAATGATATATATGAGAAAAACATATATAGATGTGTGTGACATATATGCTTGAATATGAATAATGTTATAAATGTTAGTATTATAAGAATGTTATGATACTAACCAAAGTTTTGTGTATATGGAAAGCAAAAATGCCAACTACAAGAGCCAGAGCTAGGCTGAATAAAGAGAAGGCACCAATAGAAGAATCGGTTAATCGAACCGAAATACGAGAAATCAGTAAACGGATCAAAAGGTTCGAGTCAAGAGGATAAACGTCAAGGACCCATCAACGACGGGAAGAGTCTAGCTCTGAATTCTATGTAGAAAGAAGAGCTAACTAAGAAAGGCAGGTAGAAGAAAGGATAGCTGCAGCTGTAGAAAGGCAATGCAGCAATAGGCAACCCAGGCCGTTGGTATAATACAAGGCATGTGGAAAAGAAATCGGCAGGCCCCACCACAAGGCGATAATAGGGGAACACCTGGCCCATCAATCAACCTTAATTTTTCTAGAGGTATAGAAAATGTCCTCCTAGAGGCTGATAGAAATGCTCTATTAATGCCTTCCTAGCCCAACGACCCCCTAAGTTTGTTGGGGAACCATACCCCATCATTGCAGAGTAATGGATCATAAAAATCAAAAAGTTATTTCAGATTTTGCCCTGCAATGATCAACAGAAAGTTCTATGTGCTACCCACCTGCTGATAAAAGATGCTTATGAATGGTGGAAAACATTGATGGTTACCTGTCACACCCAAAATGGGTCACGTGGCAAGAATTTTTAGAAGAATTTAATAAAGAGTATCTTCTAGTGGGCTTATAGAGCCAAAAAGTGATAGAGTTTGAGAAACTCTACCAAGGCAAGATGACGGTGACCGACTATGCAACAAGATTCAATGCCTTGGTTAGGTATGTACCATGGATAGCCAATGTGCCAGAGAATAAGGCACAGAGGTTTCAATGTGAGCTGAAACCCTAATTAAGGGAGGGACTAGACCCATTACTAATAAGAGATTATGCCTCTAGTATAGAAAGAGCTAGGGCATTAGAAATGGAGTCCATGAGGACATAGGAGCTTAGGCAAGCTCGAGAGCAATTCTTCTCGGCTCCCAAGGAAAATGGGGCCAAGAAAGGGAAAAATGAGAAGGCAATGAATGAAAAGGAGGAATCTAGTTCCAAGTAAAAGAGTACCTCACCTTGCAAAACTTACCATAAGCACCACTCTAGCAATCGCCTCCAAGGATTAAGGAAATGTTTTAAGTGTGGTCAATCGGGACATATGGCTCGGGAATGTAGAATGGCCAAGTGCTTCATGTGTGGCCAAGTCGGGCATATACCATTCAACTGCCCGAACAAACCATAGGAAGCTCTAACTCGAAGAAGGTTGGACTAGCAGAAAGCCCCGCCATAGCCAACAACCCTATGCGTGTCCAAGCCCTCATTGGAATGGAATCTCAAGAAACTGAGGACAAAGTGGTTATAAGTATGATTTAAATTTCAGGAAATTTACTATATAATACAAAGTGCTAAGCATTTATTGAAATCATACCAGTACATAACCACACACACACCATGGGTAGAGAAAACCAGTATTACCATGAATTCCCAGGATATAAAAAGGCAAGTAAAGAATCAAGTATGCAAGGTGTGGGCACCATGATATTGAAAGATGATATAATTCTATAATGGAATATTTCAAAGGCAACAGGTTTCAGAATGAAACCTATTATAAGGGGGGAGGATTGTGAAACCCCAACTTAGACACGTGTATAAAACCTTAGGGTTGTAAATCCTAGATAATATATTTGAAAAATATACATTCATGAGTATAAAATATATGGGAATAGAGGTTAAAATAATTATTTATAAAATTCGGATGAATAGTACATGTAAATAGTAACCTTGGGATTAAGACACATGATTAAGAGTTAATCACTTAGATTAACTTAATCACAAAAAGACGAAAAGGAGATTTAATCACTATAGGACGAAATAGCAATTCTTTTTAATATTTTAATCCAATTTTGGATTTTTGTAGAAAATTAAAGAAAAATTCATAATTTGCAATCAGGGCGTCGGATTTCAATGAAATTTTTTATGGATGGATAAAAATTCATGATGAACATGATGAATAAGTTAAGATGTGATGAAAATCACAAATTAAGGGTCAAGATGAGTGATAACTCGTATATTTACAAGTTATCATGGCCCATATCGGACTTGATACATGTGTTAGTTCGAGAGATTAGGCTTAGTTTGCATTCATTTAGCTTAATTTTCATCCACATTGCATTTTAGGAGCATTAATTAGCTTTTAGGCATTTTTAGTTCATTTATTTAGTTTTTCCATCTTTTGCAAGAAGGATGGGATATACAAAGGCGAAGCGGACGAATCGAATGCAAGCTGAGGCAACCAGAGGCAAATGGATGGCGCCCAGGTGCCACCATACGTGCCTTGGCCATTTCCTGCACACATAGCCTACAACATGACTTCCAGAGAGTTGGTGCCTAGGCACCACCCAGTGGAGCCCAGGCGCCACTTCATCTACACGAAACCCAAGTCAGACGATGTTGAAGCATCAGGTCAGGTGTTGCCTCCAGACAGTTGGCGCCCAAGTGCCAGGAATGATTAGCCACAAGGGGTTAAGAAGAAGCTCCAAGAAAGAATAGTCCAGGAAGTTGGCGCTTAGGCACTAGTGCATGAATTTCTAGGGTTTGCAGAATGTGTCCAAGTTGCCCAATACACAGGGAGTTGGCGCTTAGGCGCCAATACGCATCTGTACGCGAATATTCCAGTGCGTAAGTTACGCAGGATGGACTTTATATATAGTTCCTAGGGGTTCGCGCGTGAGAGAAATGGAGGAGAGAACTTAGAGACAAATTGCCAAGCAAGAGAAAGAAGAAATCAAAATTGAAGCACGGATTGAAGAGAGAATTCAAGCCCCATTGGTGGAAACCACCAGAAAACAGTTTTCTCTTATTCTTTCCAATTTTCTTTCTCTATTTTTATGGATACTTTTTATATGGATGTATTCGATATTACGATCATGTCTTTGAACTAAACCTTCATTAGATGAATAGTTAGGATAATTTGAATTATAAACTATATTATTTCTTAGTTCTTAAAATATTCAGGAATGAGTATTTAATTTT
The DNA here is from genome assembly GCA_035584095.1 of Annona squamosa. Taxonomy (NCBI): domain Eukaryota; kingdom Viridiplantae; phylum Streptophyta; class Magnoliopsida; order Magnoliales; family Annonaceae; genus Annona; species Annona squamosa. Next base: position 8,084 of record JAXCLR010009909.1, on the reverse strand, counting down.
ATACATGATTATGTATGATTTACCTATGCATGAAGGATTGAATGTTTTTTATAAGATTAGCTACATTGTAAGATGATTCAATTGCTTGATTTATCATTGGAAGAGGAAGATCTCTGCAAGGCATAGGTTTCGACCTTTATGTAAGGAGGATTGTTTAACGGATAGGAATATACCATTAAACCCTATGTAGTCATTATACAGGTTATGAACTTATCAATTTCACTTTATTTAATGGCATAAGAACATAGCAATTAAATAGGGTGTAATTAGCTTTATATAATGTTGGAAGACATACATAAAGATATATGAACTTGGGCTAGTAAATCCATACACAATCCAATTAAAAAGTACCAAAGCAATATAGTTTAGATTCAAGGATTCCGAGCTATCCATCTACCATCCCTGATCAGTAAACCCGTTTAAAGTATCCAGTAGACTCGTAATTTCCACTCTGACTTACGTTTGAAATTGTTAGTTGAGTTAAATCACAAACCCAGAATTTTCCATCCATTGAAAGCATTTTAACTAATTAATAATTCGTTTAGCAATTCCTCATGGGAATGATACTCTACTCACTCTTTATTACTTGACATGGCAACATTTTAATGGACATATACGCAACTCGTCAAGTTTTTGGCGTCGTTGCCGGAGACTTGTTAGCTAATTTTTTGTAGTTTTATTGCTTTCTTGTATAATTCTATAGAATAGTTTATTTTCATAATTTCTTTTAGTTTAGAATTTATTTTTCTTTTTGCTAGTTCAATTTCATTGGTTTTTGCAGATTATTCATAAATTGCATGCGCCGAGGCAAGCAGGAAAGGAGATTGTTATTCCTTTTGATCCAGAACTCGAACGAAATTATTTGAGAAGGCATCACAAAAGCAGGAAAGCTAGAAACCAACAGCATACGATGGAGAACATCAACAACAAGGATGAAAACGTTCATCCAAATCAATAGGAAAACCAAAGGATCGAGATCCCAAATCATCCACCTCAAGATGATTTGGACCAACCCATTTTGGATCGGATTGCGCTTGGTCAAAATGCTATTTAGACTAGCATTGCACCTCCTCCAATCGACACCAACAACTTTGAGATCAAGCCGGTGATTTTCCAAATGCTCCAGTCTATCAGGCAGTTCGGAGGTTTAGCATCTGAAGATCCACACTGCCATCTGCGGAATTTTCTTTAGATTATGAACACATTCAAGCAAAATGAAGTCTCTGACGAGGCAAAGCGGCTTAGAACATTTCTATTTTCTCTGCGTGATCGAGCCTCTGAGTGGCTAGACTCTTTGCCACCAAACTCCATCAACACATGGAATGACTTGGCTTAGAAATTCTTAGAAAATACTTCCCGCTTGTAAGTTAGCCAAGCTGAGGATGGATATAGTCTCGTTCAAGCAACATAGAGAGGAGACCCTATTAGAGGCGTGGGATCGTTTCAAAGACCTACCTCGAAAATGCCTGCATCATGGAATTCAGCCGTGGGTCCAAATTTAGATTTCCTATAATGGTCTCCAGGATTCCACCCGTCATATGGTAGATTCTTCATCGAATGGTTCTCTGCTATGAAAAAGCTATCAGAAATCATACGCCCTACTCAAAAATATAGCGGCCAATGATAATACTTATCGACTGCCATCTGACAGGAGCCGAGGTGGGGGTCTACTTAAATTAGATGTGGTTTCATCGATAAAGGACCACATCGACGCTTTAACTAAGCAAATTCGAAACTTATCCAGGTCAGTCAACGTCAGTGCATTAGGGGCGTCTACACCACAGTAGTCAACAGCAGCAGATATTTGCTTATAGTGTGGCAAATTCGGTCATCCTAGTAGTGAATGTGCCTCCAACTCGGAGTCCATTAATTATGTGGGAAATTTGGAAAGAAACTCAACAAATCAATATAGAAACAACTATAACTCAGGCAGGAGAAATCATCCCAATTTCTCATGAAATAACCAGACGAGGCGAATCAACCAGCAGGATTCTTATAGCAACCACCACAGCAACAGCTTGTAAGACCAATGCAGTTCAATCCACCACCGTGAGAAGAGAAGAAATCGGATCTGGAAAATCTCTTCATGCAATTTATGCAATCCCAAATCATGACAAACAGGAACCTGGAAGCTCAAATAGGCCAACTGGCCTCAACCTTGAACAACCAACCTCAAGGTTCATTGCCGAGTGACACCGAGCAAAACTCGAAGGGAAAAGGCAAAGAACAGGTCTAAGCAGTTAGTCGATGCAATTCCGCCGAAATCTATAACTAAACCCACTAATCCTCTGATTCAACACTCGAAAGAGCTAGAAGAACCAGCTACTACCCAGAAGCAACCGGATGCTGAAATTGTCACGAATCCAAGGCCACGTCCTCCATTTTCTCAAAGATTCAAAAAGCTTAAAAAGGAGGGTTGGTTTAAGAAATTTCTTGAGGTATTGAAGCAGCTATACATTAATATACCTCTCGTCGAAACCTTAGAACAGATGCCGAGCTACGCCAAGTTCATGAAAGACATGCTATCAAAGAAAAGATGATTAACAGAATTCAAGAAGGTGACACTAACAGAGGAAACCAGTGCGAGGGTGCAGAGGAAGCTGCTTCCTAAACTCAAGGACCCAGGGAGTTTCACCATTCCATGCATGATTGGAGACCAGTACTTCAGGCGAGCCCTATGCGACTTGGGAGCCAGCATTAACCTCATGCCCAAGTCCATTCTTAGAAAATTGGGCTTCAAGTAAGCTCGACCTACCACAGTGACGCTGCAATTGGCAGATCGATCCATCATGTATCCAGACGGTATCATCAAAGATGTCCTTGTTAAGGTAGACAAGTTCATCTTTCCTACTGATTTTATTATCCTAGACTATAAAGAGGATCGAGATGTGCCAATTATTCTAGGTTGACCCTTCCTCGCAATGAGAAAAGCCATCATCGATATAGAAGCTAAAGAGCTAACCATGTGGGTTCAAAGTGAACATGTTACTTTTAGCATGTTCAAGGCAATGCAATTACCAAATGACCCAGAGGAATGTCTAATGATCAACATGGTGAACTCAGCAATGCAAGCTGAATTCCAAATTTCAACTTTCAAGGACATCCTAGAAGCATCACACATTCAGGAAGGCAATGAATTCGATGAAGATTTAGCATAAATGATACACTATCTGCTGCAACCTCCGACATTCCCATGACACCCGCAAAAATTTGAATCGCTGGAGCTCAAGTTGGGGTCTTTTGAACAATTGAAGTCGTCAATTGAAGAGCTGCCTATCCTAGAATTGAAACGGCTGCCAAAACACCTCAGATATGCCTTCTTGGGAGCAGAATCCTCACTCTCAGTAATTATTTCTTCTGCACTTGATCCCATGCAAGAAGAATGTAAAACCCCAATCTAAGACACGTGTACAAAATCCTAGTGTTGTAAATCTTAGGCAATGTATTAATAAAATATATAATCATGAGTATGAAAACATATGTATTAGAGGTTAAAGAAGTACAATTATGGAATAAAACTACGTGAATAGTGCACATGAATAGTGCATGTGAATAGTAACTGAGGTGATTAAGAGTTAATCACTTGGATTAACCTAATCACAAAAAGACGAAATAAGAATTTAATCACTACAAGACAAAATAGCATCACTTTTTATTATTTTAATACAAATTTGGATTTTTGTGGAAAATAGAAAAAAATTCATAATTTACAATTCGGGCGTCGAAATTCAATGAAATTTTTAATGGATGGTTAAAAATTCATGATGAACATGATGAATGGATTAAGATGTGATGAAAATCACAAATAAAAGGTCAAGATGAAGTGACAAATAGAGATCGAAAAAGAGTTTAACTTTTAATTAAAGCTACTTTTTACTTTTAAATAAATAAAAAATAATAAATAAAAAAATTAAATGCAAATGCAGATATAATGCAGGGACGTGCAAGGGCTGTTGACATTTGGGGCCAAATCCAATGGCCACAAATTAATCTTATTATATATCGATGGATGCGATTAATTTGCTTAAAAATAATTAATTTTAATAAATTAAAAATCTAGGAAAAATAGGGCTGCCATAGGGGGTCGTAGCAGGCCTAGGGTGGATGCACAAAGCTCCATGCATTTTTAAAATTATAAAAAAATATATTTTTATAATTAAATACCTCAAGCTAAGGGGGTAAAATCCAATTTTTGTGAAAAATCAAAAAGTATAAATAGGGCAGCAAGGGTGGACGTCCAAAGAAACTCCAAGCTTGAGAAATTCAAGCATTCCTACCCCAAAATTGTTTTTGGGCTTAGAGAGAGAATGAGAGAAAGAGGAAAGGAGATCTCCACTTGAGGTAAGGGAATTCTTCCCAAAAATTTTTTGGATGTTAAGTAGGGTAAAATCATGATTAGATAATGCCTAAGCATGAGAAAATAAGTATAGATATAATGCTTAAATGGAATTATGCCAAAACATCAAAGACTTGGAGCGAAAATAGAGCATTCAAAAAGATAACATATGATATGTGTAAATAATGCTCCAAAAATGATAAATAATGATTTAGGATGTATGATTATGATAAATATGATGTTAGGATGATGATATATTAATTTCATAATTTTTGGAATTAAGGATTATGTTTAAGTGAATTTTTATTGATTTTAGTAGATGAAGAAAATGATTTATTTAGCCAAGTAAATGATGATAAATTCAAGATATATGGAATTTTTCATGATATATTAAGCATAAGCTATGTCATGGTATTTTTTATTTTTGGAAAAAATGTCAATTTTTGGAATCCATGAACAATAACCACGTTTCTATGATCAGTAACCTCAGGTAAACAGTAATGTGCTACGACAATTATGAATAGTGAACAGCGTGATTTTGGGAAAAAAATTGACATTTATTTTTATATATTTATAAGGATATATGGATGGATTTTTAAATGATTTATAGATAAAAATTCATATAAGGAGGTAATGACCAAGTATATTTAAAAGGATAACCTCTATAAAAATAAGGTAATGGATAATTATAAAGCATGCATGAGAAGCAATTTAAGACATGGAATGATAAAGATAAAATATCATTTTTTCGTGTATAGGAAAAGAAAAGGAAAAGGAGGAATAATGGACTCAGAAGGTAAGTAAGTTTTATTTTGAAATTGCTTTTCAAATATTTCAAATGATTGCAAATATGATTATGAAATGTGTTTAAGGATGACCACTCCTATAATGTTTGAAATGATAAAGGTTTGTTTGCTTCTCAAACGATTTTTATCAAGTTTATGATCATATCATGCCAGCATATGTATGTATGAACATGGTGCACAAGGAAGAGGCTTTGGTAAGGGTCGTAAGCGGATTGGGGATCCCCTTCACTATTGCGGAGTCGCAAGGGCTGTGTGCCGACAGCGTCCTCTCAGAGGTTGGAGGCACAAGAAAAGTCATAAATGAATGAATGCATTGTATTCTTATGAAATACATGAAAATGTTTATATGATATTTTATTGAAACAATGTTTCAAAAAGGGATGGTGCAAATAATTCTCTACGTGAGAAAAACAAGTCACCTAATGTAAGAGGTATATAATGCTAAGAAAATCAAAAGTCATGCATGTAGGAACCATGTAGGCGTCAAGAGGAAGAGAGGTTCCCCTTGATGAGGCCAAGTCGGAGACAACCGGTGTATTGGACCATGCTATGTGAGATGTTTCCTAGGTTAGCGTACCCATACATGAAGGTCTATGTCAGGAATGGAAAGGAAGCATTTGCACGTCCAATGTTTATGAAATGATTTTTATGAAAAGGTTTTTATCCCATTGGTAATTAATCACTTGGTAAGTGTCTCCTACCAAATGGGAAGAAATGCATTTGAATGAAAGGAAAATATTTACTTGCAAAAGGCTTGCTTACTGAGTATTATTACTCATATATGATTTCAAAATGACAAACGGGCTATGAAGCTGACTCATAAAGGATGCCAGGTAGAAATAATGTGCAAATTTAATGACAAAGGGACAAATGTATGATAATCATGTTGAAAATATGTTTTATGGATATTGCAAACATGATTGTACTTATGTGAATTATCTCAATAAAAAGAAGATATGAATGATTTTATGATGATATGGATGAGTCTATTAGGAATAAAGTGTATGTTTATGTGATAAAAGAAAAAGAAAGAAATGAAAAAAAAGTTTGAACGAGATCCAATTATGAACCCTCCATGTGATTAGGGCAACAATCATGAGTCACGTTTATCATTGACAAGATCTTGGAGTAAGGACTATGTGGACGGCTCGGTTCGGGGTGCCACAAAGAAAAACTACTCAGAGTGCTCAGAGATCATAAAAAGGCCATAGGATGGACCATAGCAGGCATCAGAGGCATCAGCCCATCCTTTTGCATGCACAAAATTCAAGTAGAAGAGGATTCTACACCATCTATCGAAGCGCAGAGAAGACTGAACCCAATCATGAAAGAAGTGGTCCAAAAGGAGATCATCAAATGGCTAGATGTAGGCGTGATATACCCTATCTCCTGTTGGAAATATGTGGAAAACAAGCCAAGTTTATGTTTTGATGATTAACAAATCAATTTAAGTAAGTTTCGGTCACTAACATGTTTGTGCGAAATGGTTAAAGGATATACAAATGAAGAAAATGAAGCATAACAGGTCAAGTCGAATTCCAAGTCGACTCAGGCATCGACTTAGGCCAAGTCGATCCCCAAGTCAAATCTAGCAGCGACTTCAGCCCGTCATTTTTGTCCAGCGTTGAAATCGGGGAGCCAAGCTGCCGAAGTCGCAAACGAAGTCGACTTCGCATGCGACTTGGCTTATTTTCCACATATTTCCAACAATCGCCCCCTTTTCGATGATTGACAAAACCAACTTGAGTGTATACCTTTCAATGTCTTTAAAACATACTATTTTTGCATTTTGAAGTTTAACATACATATTTCACTTCCAATAATCACAAGTTAAAAACATAAGTTTAACATGCATATTTCACTTCCAATAAATCACGAGTTAAAACCATTCATACAAACATTTGAGAACGAGACTCAAATCTCAATCTCTTCTCTCCCTTTTTGTAAATTGATCAAAAAATAGAGATGGAGCGGTTTAATCCTTTGAGAATAGCAGGGTTACTCCCCTTGAACCTGTGCTCCCCCTCAGCTTGTGCTTTTTCTAAGTTAATTCAAGCATTCCCATATCATTTCTAATTTTATAAAATGGTTCTTTTGCTAGGGATTTGGTGAATATATCTGCAATTTGATCTTCTGTTTTCATATATTCCAAACATATATCATGATTTTTTACATGTTCTCTAATAAAGTGATGTCTAAGGTCTATATGTTTGGTCCTAGAATGCAATACTAGATTTTTAGTTAAACATATTACACTTATATTATCATATCTAATAGGTATATTTTAAAATTCATGCCATAATCCCTAAGTTGTTGTTTCATCCAAAGCAATTGGGCACAACAGCTCTCGGCGGCAATATGTTCGGCTTTCGCAGTGAATAGAGCAACACTAGCTTATTTTCTTGAAAACCATGAAACCAACATGTTCCTAAGAAACTGACATGTTCCACTAGTACTTTTTCTATCTACCTTATAACCGGCAAAATCCGCGTCCGAGTAACCAATTAGATCAAAGTTAGAACCCTTTGGATACCAAAGTCCTTTGTTGGTAGTATCTGCTAAATATCTAAAAATTCTTTTTATAGCTACCAAGTGTGATTCTTTTGGACATGATTGAAATCTAAAGCACATGCAAACACTAAACAGTATATCGGGTCTAGAAGCAGTAAAATATAATAAAGAGCCTATCATGCTTCTATATAACTTTAAATTAATTGGTTTGCCTTTCTCGTCTTTGTCAATTTTAATGGTTGAGCTCATAGGTGTGTTCGCTCCTTTGCTATTTTGCATGCTGAACTTCTTTAACATTTCTTTGATGTACTTGGACTGGTTTATGAAGATCCCTTCACTTAGTTGCTTAATTTATAGTCCAAGGAAGAAATTCAGCTCCCCCATCATACTCATCTCAAATTCTTTCTGCATAAGCTTAGAAAATTCTTGAC
>JAXCLR010009908.1:0-13744 GCA_035584095.1 Annona squamosa | reverse complement strand
GCTTAGCCCACAGCCCACAAGCTTAATCCACGAGCTTGGCCTAACTTCCAGCCCACCAGCAATAGCCACCGGCAGCTGGCCAGTGAGCAAAAAAAAATTCAAAATAAATATAGAAAAAATTGAAAAAAATACAGAAAATTATGTAAAATACCCGGAAAATTAAAGTCAATATTTAGAAGCTTAAATGAGTTTAAACTTATAATTTTTATAAGAAACAAAATTATTTAAAGGTGTGATGCTATAAAAATGAATAAAAAATTATGAAAAAATTACAAAAAATATGAAAAATTTAAAGTATTTAAAGAAGTATGCGTCCAAATTTATTTTTATGTATAAGAATAAATAGGAGAAAATAGAATTTTTGTCGATTAAAATTATAAGAATTTTTGGAAAGTCATAAATGAAATTTAAAATAATATTTATGAAAACAAGGGTGAAATAATGAACATATTGTGATGAAAAGTAGGGAAAGAGACTTGAGGCTACTACAAGAAATTTAAAAAGAGGAGTTTTAAAGTCTACTTAAAGGTAAGTAAACTTTTACTAAAGCAGACTTTGAAAATATTATGTGAATATTGTGATTTGCTAAATGAGATTATTTATTTAAATTGAAATTTCTTTCAAGTTGATTTATTCAAATATGAACATTATTATTTCAAAATCATGTTAAGGAGTGAAATTAAGTAGTGCATTAATCACAGTGCATGAGCATGATGCATAATTGCATATTGGATTTGCGGCTAAGGAGTAAAGTAGTATGGTAGTGCTCGGGTAGTAACCTCAGGACTACTTAAAAGATGAATTAGCTCACGAATGTGTAGCACGACTGTATACGAGTATAAACAGATGACAATACCCACAGTGTGAATACATAATTTAGAATTGACATATGTATGCATATGCCTAAAGATGTTTAAATTTTTATTAATTAGAGTTGTTGTGCATAAAAGACAATATAGATGTTGTGTTTGTTTTTAAAAAATCAAGGTGATTGCAAAAATGAACTTTGTAAGAATATATTTTTACTTACTGAGCTTTTAGCTTATATAGTTTCGTTTTCAGTAGAAACACTGGAATACAATGATAAATTAAAGCTTTAATTAAATGAAAAAAGGCAAAACTGGCAGAACAAAGAACAATGATGTTTAAATTTTTATTGAAATTATCTTATAATGTTTACTTGTTTTGATTCTTGAAACTGAATACATATAATAACTTCATAATGAGCAAACTTGAGATGTAATAGTTAAAGTTTTATGATTTTGCTTCTTAGTATCTATTTCCGTCTTGGGAGATTTTATTCTCAACTTGAACATAGTAGACCTTATTTGTCACACCTGAAGAGTGGGGTGTTACGAATTCTCAAAGAATTACCAATAAAACTCCTTTATTAAACACAATTTTCTTGCAAATGGGTAAATAATTACATAAAAATAGAGTTAATTTCAAATATATATGCTACATTTCCTTTTAATTTTAAATATGTCCACTATATTTATACTCATTAAGTATTTTATAAATCTCGGATATACCAAAGAGGCAACGGACGTTAGGATGGCTCGTTAATATTGATTTGAAATGATGAAAATCGCCTTATGATTAAGGCTTGAATCGATCTTTTCCGACCATGCCTTCACGTCCCATTGGCAGCCATGAAACTTGGTAGCAGTGCATCCAATGATAAGTAACAAATTCTAATGATAGCAAACCCTGCTAATAACACATTATTGCTTTTCTCTTGATTCGGAAACAACTCCAGCATGACCATCTTCTAAACACAACGAGCTGCCCACTTATTCCCTAAAACTGGCTACATTATTCTCCAAATACTAGCTCTAGTCTCCGTCGAATCTAGCAGCAACAAAACAGGCTTCACCCTCATATTCCTTGCTCGACAATGGATTCTATTTAGTCATCAAAATCAACAACACCCTCCTTCGATTCAGTAACCATTGAAGCTGAAAACCCGTCTCCCATAAAAGCCATCGTTGGCTTTGCGAACACATTTGACCAGAGCTAGCACCCCTATCTCCTGCAAAATCTTATGCCCCTTTTCAAAATTGTATGCTTCCATGGATCTATAGCTAGCATATTGGTGTTGATTGTTCTCAGTAGAAAACCATCTCCTCTGCATGAACCCTACTACCACAGATCGGAAACGCTTCTCATTTTGACATCAGCAATGCATAATATCTCCTCCAATTTCACTATATGAACTTCTACAATCACTCGTAGCTCCACCCAAAGCCCCTACTGAAGCAGCAACCACTTGAACTCCATCTCCCAATCTTGACTTCCCATTCCCTGTTTACCCTGTTCTTCTTTTTCCATCCTCATAGTCTCTACCAAGTCAAAGCCCCATGACTCCTTTTTCAACTCCTTCAGTGGGGCCCGACGCTTGGCAAGGAGCCTCCACCTCTATTGGCACAACATCCTGAGTGGCCCAAGTCCGTCACCAAGACGAATGGTTGTAACTTAGCCCATGAGAAAATCACCCAAGTTTTACATCTCGTTGTATATAATCAATGATATGTTGATGAAAGGGCCTAATCCCAAGTCAAAAATTTTGTGTAAAGCCTAAGGGTTTTATGCATCGGCATCTGAAGAGGGGGTGGAATTGATGATGGACATGAATTTCGTACTTATTGATGGAAAGTACAACGACAACATAATCAAGAACTCAGGAAGGAACTCGGTATTCCCGAAGGTGAGGGAGATGCCAGTGTTGGGAAGGAGAAACATTTTTCACTTTACTATGACCACACCTAAATGCATTTGGAGATGTCATCGTTGATGAAAAGCTTAAGATAGAATAAAATATACACATAATTTTAATTCAGAGCTAATTTTTGTGATTTACATTGCCAAAATAGCTTTGTTTATAATTTAACTAATGGTAGGTTATAGTTTAGGTATTACACTAAGTATATATGAAACTTTTCAAACATGGTTTGTATACCTTAAATTAGAAGCATATGAGTATATTTTTTGATAGAAGGTATTGGGTCTATTTGAAATTGACCATAAAAAATATAGAATCACCCCCAACTTGAATATACTAGTCTCTCAGTAATGCAACAATGAAAATATAAGAATAATATTTTAGCTATCCTTTTTTTTTTTGTAAAACAAACAAAAAAATTCCTCACCCCTCCAAACTTAAATAAAACAAATAGCAAAGAAGAAAAAAACCTAGAGATGAAGTTGTAGAAAATATTAGGTTATCTTTTAAAAAGTGCTATGTTTACCGTCTTCAGCTAGATACAATGTAACCCTTTACTTTGGACAATTAATCTTGACAAAATAGCCCTATCTTCAAAAATTTTTTCAACATATGGTTTAAGCTGTTGATCATTTACTTCGAAAAATTTTCCATTATGTAGGTCACGAATTTCGATAGCATCATAAGGAAAATTTCAACCATAATGAATGATTTATCGCAACACAGTCGTAGTTTTCTAGGAAAAAAACTCAATTTAAAATCAAACAATCAAAATTTCTAATTAAGCTTAAAAAGTATTTTTAACCAACTTCTCTAAAACTTGTTCAATGATTAGAAGTGGGAAGTGATCATTCTTTTTCATGGCATTCAACTTTTAATAGTCAATGCACACCCTCCATTCATTATTTAACTTGGTTAGTATAGCTTCACCTTAATCATTATGGACTACTGTGAGCCTAGATTTGGGTTGGGATAATCCATTTGTTGTCAAAGATGGGATAAATGACGCCTATGTCAAGCCACTTGACCACTTCCTTCATATTAGAGTTAAGACCCGCTTGCATCTCTTTCCTTGGCTTGGCATTTTCCTCAAGATAGATGTGATCCATGTAGGTGGAAAGACTAATTCCCTTGAGACTGGCCACCCACTAGCCTATAGCACCCTTAGGAGTTTTGAGGACCTTAATGAGTTGTATTTCTTGAGTTTGAGTGAGGCTGGAAGTTACTATCACTTGTAAGGTTTTACCAGGGACTAAGAAAAACATATTTAGAGAATCAGGTAAAAGTTTAAGTTCAAATTGTGGAGGAATTTCAAGAGAAGGAAGGGTTGATAAATATTTTAAGGCTAGAAGGGGTTAATTTTGGAATCAGGTTGGAGGCAGCGTGGAAAGTCATATACAACATCCACATCTTCTTCATGTAGGTTATCTATGATGTCCCCCATACTACATTTGTCATCTTTGTCTGGGAATTGAACTTAGACAACATTAATCTTTACTTTCGGACTTCCAAAGGAAATGTCCATCACTCTAGTTTATGATTAATTTTAGATTTTATAGTAGGAAGGAATGGATGTCTTAAGAAGATCAGTGTTTTGCTTAACTCCTGTATGTAGCCATGTCAAGGATGAGGAAGTTTATTGGAAAATAACAGTCATCTACTTTCTTGATGACATCCTTTAGTGAGTACTCGTGTAGTTTTTATTAACTTGGAGAATCATTGATGTGGGTTTTGACCCTCCAGTATTGAATTTCTCATTGATGGAGGTGGGAAGAAGCTTGACATTTGCTCCAAGGTCCAAAAGTACACTATCAAAAGTTATTCCTTTGATATCACATGAAATAATTGGGGAATTTGGATCTAATAGATAGAGGTGGAATTTGAACGTTTAACAACTCCATTAGTATAAAAAGAGAGAAAAATGAAAATACATTTGTCGTTGTTGAAAACAAGGAAAATGCTGAGCAGACTGAGACAGACAAAGATGAAGGAAGAAGGAGAAGAAACTATTCAAGGTACTTTGCATAGATAAAATTTTCTATTAATCTCGTCGATTTTATATTACATGCAACTCTTTTCTTAAATCTAAGTCATTCATAATATTTTTAGCATGGTTAATTATCAACATGAGTGTTATTTTAATTTTTGATATTGCAATTTTACTTATTTTAAAGAAGAGTAGCAAATAAATGGTAGAAAATGCTATGCAACAAAATAAACATATTTTTTGGACATGATCAGAGAATTATGACCGTTCAATAACAAGATAACCATTTGTTTAGGCTTTCTGCAAAATTTTAATTTGATCGGAATTATTGATTTTCAGATATAGTAATTTTTACACATAAATTGAGGTGGTGATTATGTATTTTAAGAGCAAAATATAAAAAAAAATAAAAAAGAAAATACATACATAAAAATAGTAATCTTAACCATTATGAACATTCTTTAAGTGATTTTACAATATGTGTGATAAATGAATTATGTTAAAAATTAGTCTGGATAGCTATTTGAAGTGATATTTAATTTTAACATTTATTAAACTCCTTATGTTAAATCTGATGATAGAGATATTATTTTGAAAAATGGACCATCCAAATTAAAGATTATAAGTTCAAAATTTGATCCTAAAATTTCAGACAAAACAAATATTTATATTAAGAGATCTGAATTATTTTAGTTGGAGAATACGAACTGTTGAAATAAATAAATAAAACTAAAGCTTTTGGACTAGTGAGTTAAGCTTATTTGGCCAGGGCTAGTGACTTAGGAAGCCCGGAAGCCAAGCCTATTGGTCCCAAGCCCACCAAAACTAAGGCTAAATTATAGAAACCAAGCCTAGTCTGTAGCATAGCCCACTAGCGGTGACCCCCTGGCCACTAGTCCCGAACGATAGGCTGGCCAGTGAAGAAAGTAATAAAAATAGAAATTCAAAAAATACAAAAAATTATGAAAAATACCTATAAAATTAGAGTCAGTATTAAAAGCTTAAATGAGTTTAAACTTATGATTTATCCTAAAAAATGCAAGAAATAAAATTATTTAAAGGTGCAATGATATAAAAATAAATGGGAAAATGGGAAAATATATGACAAATATGAAAAAATTAAAGTAGATATTTAGAGAAGTATATGAGTTCAAATTTATATTTTATTGCAAATAATAAGAAATAAAGTTATTTTAAAGTGGGAAAATATGAATTTTGACCAAATAAACTTATGAAAAATTTTGAAAAATTCATAAAATGAAATTTTAAATAGTTATGAAAAACAAGGAGCAATAATGAACATGTTGTGATGAAAATTAGGAAGAAAGACTGGAGGCTAACCTCAGATATTGAAAAAAGGAGTTTTATAGCTTAGAGCTCAATAAACTTTTACCAAAGCACGCCTTTGAAAATATAATATTGAATATTATAAATTGTTATGAAATGTAATTATTTATTAAATTTGGAACTTTCTTTCAAGTTGAATTGTTCAAGTATAAGCATGATTATTTCAAAATATTTTTAATTATGTTAAGTAGTGAATCTAATGGTGCATTGATCGTAATATATGAGCATGATACATAATTACATATTGGGTTTGACGCAAAGCAGTAAAGCATATGGTAGTACCCGGGTAGTGATATCAGAGCTATAAAAGAAGATAAATTAGCTTACAAATGTGTAACATGACTGTACCCAAGCACAAGAAAATAATAATGCCTATAGTGTGAATGTATAATTTAAAATGGATATAAATATATATATGCATAAAGAATATTTAACTTTTCATTAATTAGAGTTTGTTGTACATAAAAGATAATGTAAATGTTATGTTTGTTTCTGAAAATCAAAATGATTGCAAAAAAGAATTTAAAAAATTTACTTACTGATTTTTCAACTCACATAGTTTTGTTTCTAACGAAATACAGGATTACAATGCTAAACTAGAGCCTCTATTGACATGAGAAAAAGGTAAAACTGGCAGGCAAAGGAGAAAGAAGTTTAGATTTTATTAAAATTACTTTATAATGCTTATTCGTATTAATGATGGACATCAAATTCATATAACGATTCCATAAAGAGTAGACTTCAAATGTACTGGTTAAATTACATGGTTTTGCATCCTGACATCTATTTCTATCTTTGGAGATTTTATTTAGTATGATATTTTTAGCTTTGACAGAGTAGACTCTATTCATAGCCCCTCAAAGATGGAGTGTTACACTATTTTTTATTTTCTAATATAATTTAATAATATTAATAATGAAATATCAATTTAAAAATCTAAAAGACATTTTTAATATCAGTTGCCTTCACTAACTATACTAAAAGGAAAATAAATAATTAAGAATTTGGGCCATCAATGATAAAATGAATAATGCAAATCTGGCTCAACTTCACTTAACTATGTAATGGCCATGGCTTAGGCCTGATGCTATAATATCTGAACTCTCACGTCTGAGTAACAGAGTTGGATCCATCTTTCGGTCCAAATAGCGGTGCAACTCGGCTCACGAAACTTAGATTTATTTCAACTCTAATCCAAATTCTATTCATAAAATATTAACTTTAATCCTAACTTTAATCTTATCTGTGAAAACTTAAATCATAATTCTATTTTCGAAAACCAAATTTGAATTGAGTTTCGAGTTGGAATTTAAGTTAATGAATTACATTTTTAGCCAAACTGTAAATTTTTAAAAATATAATAATATAAAGAATATTCTTAGAAGAAAATTTAACATCAAAAACAAGATAAAAGAAGAAAATTAATGGATGTAAAAGTAAATGATAGAAATAAAAGATAAATATAAATAAAAATAAGGTGTTGTGCGTTGTGTTATTAGTTTCGAATATAAATAAATGTTGCAAAGCGATCATCCAATTTTATCTCTTTTTTTATACTACTTTCTTGCAATAACTAAATGGAACCCAATCTTATGCTCCCAAGAGCATGTAGCGCTGCATGCTCCAAGGCGCATACACACATTTTTTTAATTTTTTTTGAAAATTTTTTACAGTATTGTTAATATATGGGTATTTAATATATGTATAAATTTTTATCATTTTTGGAGCATTTTAGATATTTATTTTTGATTTTTGAAAATTAGTGGCATTTTAAGTAATTTTAAATTAACTAAAATGCCACTGATAAATACTAAAAAAAATGTTGCTGTATGGAGCATACAATTGGATTCCATAACTAAATATGTATGTGGACGGCCACTGAGGCAGAGCTCAATGGTTTGAGGAATTCTTCCATTACGCTGGGTTTTCTCATTTCGATTAGCAGCAACCGCGGGTATGGCAAAGCAGCAATGGTGGTGGCGTTTGTCTTCCCGGGATTGTGGAAGCGTCTACCATTTAAGATAAATTTGGAAATATTATGATAAAAAATAGAATACTAGCAGATATTTGTAGAATATTTTTGGGAATTATAAGAATGTTTTAAGGTTTAATTGTAATACTAAAGTTGAGATTATTGTAATGTATGATAGGACTTATATATAGGTCCCATGCGGATCGTTCCTCTAATTATATTTGTAGTGCAGATTAATATAAATAAAATAAAAATGTATTTAGGGATAATAAACTATGCAGATAAATCTTACTTGATGTTGGGTTTAAAAAATCTTACTTGATTTGATTATTATAATTAATAAAATAAAAAATATATATTTGAATAAATGAAACATACATATTAGCATATTATTTTATTTATTGAACAATTAATTAAATAATTCATTAACATATACATGAGAGAGGTGGGCACATACGTGGACGAAAAGGGAAAAATTGTCGTAGTTAGTTTTCTTGCCTATGCCCATTAACACATGAATGTCCACTCCACTTTATCTCCCTCACGCATGAATCTATCCTCACACCTTATCCCCGCTGGGCTCTCCTACCCAAGCACAACCCTATCAACATTGTTGGAACATAGAACCCGTAATTTAATAATGAAAATGTCAAATGGGTAGCTTGTGGATCTCATAAAAATAGTTATATTAAGATTTTAAAATAACCAAAATTGTATTAAAAAGTTTTTAATTATTAATCGAACTTATGATTAATTGAAAGTAATTAATGATATTGGATAATCTAATTAGATAAATTAGCTAAAGAAGTTTTTTTAGATGGAGTTTCCATGGTTGAACAACCCATGATGTAGCCACTCTAGGTTTGAACCTGAGACCTCGGGCATATAAGCCCAGAGTGCATGCCATGATGCCATAGGCATTGGCTGCATTTAAAGAAGTTTACGATAAATTAATTCATCAAAAGTAATTAATGATATTGGATAATCTAATTAGATAAATTAGCTAAAGAAGTTTTTTTAGATGGAGTTCCCATGGTTGAACAACCCATGATGTAGCCACTCTAGGTTTGAACCTAAGACCTCGGGCATATAAGCCCAGAGTGCATGCCATGATGCCATAAGCATTGGGTGCATTTAAAGAAGTTTACGATAAATTAATTCATGGAAAGTAATTAATGATATTTGATAATTTAATTAGATAAATTACATATTGAGACAATTGAACGATTTATTCACAATGATCAGGGATAAACTAAACAAAATGAAAAATGATTTAGAAAATTAGATACCATTAGGGGTGCAACTCGAGCTCATGAAACTCGGGTTCACCTCAATCCTAACCCTAACCCTATTTGTAAAACTTCAACCCTAACTTTAATTGTAAACCTCAACTCTAACTCTATTTTTGAAATTCGGGCTCGGGTTGAGTTTCGAGTTGACATTCTCCTATTAATATGTTTTTATTACTCATCCTATTTATATAATTTTTATCACAAACCTATTATATAAAAATAGATATTTACACAGTTTGAAATTTAAATAATTTTGCATGCTGAGTAAAAATAAATATTTCTAAATTACCATTTACACAGTTTTTATTTACTTTATTTCTAAAAATTAATTCTTAGATAATTAATGTTGTTTTCATTTGTTTATTTCTAAAAAGTCATTCTACCTATATATAATCACATTCCATAACATTTCCCTCCCCCTTTTCTCTCATTTTCAAATAAGATTTCATTGCACCAGTTTTCAATAATTAATCATATATTATTAATTTGTATATTAAATAATAAGCAATCAAAAACAAAAATGTTACCGGTGCGCGATTCCGCTGTTGCCTGTTGCCTGTTGCCTGTTGGCAAATTTTGACTAGAAGCAGCGAAGCAGATGGCTAGCTTGGCCCTGGAGGCTGCTGATGGCGAGGAAAACAAACAGAGATGGAGGCGAGCCAATGTGAACGGCGCAGGGATGTAGGGCTGCTGCTAGCGTATGGACAGGGGCAGGGACGGGTGCTGCACGCGTAGGGACAGGGACGGCCACAAGGACGCTGCCGGTGCTGATGCGGGACAACGGCGCAGGGATAGGGATGGGCGCAAGGACAGAGACATCTTCCTCTTCCTGAATGGTTTCGGCTAGCTTGGGATCAGATTTTGGGATGGGGAGATCGGGCATGCTCGCGGCACGAACTAGAGGCGAGAAATCAGGGAGTGGGGGCAGAGGCGAGAGTAGGGTATCAATGGGGGGGCTTGGACAGGGGGAGTAACTCTCGGCACCAACGTTGGCTGTGAGTGGCCTCGGGAGTCTTGGACTTCTCCCTGGCCATATTCGCTGAGGGTGGCACTGGTGTTCTTGAGCGCCATGGTGTAGGAGGAGTGGGCGGCGACAAAGAGGTTGCACGCTGTCACAACATCCTTCATGTGCAGCTTCCGCTCTTTGCAGCGGGTAACCGCTTCCTCGTTCTCGATCTTCAACTGCGTGCATCCCATCACAGACGGCTCAGATTCGAACGAATTGGAATGGGAAAGTTAGGAATTTTCTTTCTGTTTCCTTCATTTCTTCAGCAGTTTGATTAGTGTAGAGTGGAAAATGGACGGGAACGTAGAGGAAGAGCGGCAGAAAGGCAGAACGGTGGTAGATAGAAGACCAAGAAACGCTTGAAACGACGATTTTGGGCGCGGACGGCAGAATGGCAGAAGAATGGGAAAGCGCGAAACGACGAGAACGGCAAAAGATTGAGAAAAGCGCGAAACGCCGAAAGGGCGAAAAACTCGAAATGCTGGCGCCAGGCAAGTGGCAAGGACAGAGAGTCAGGGACGGCAGCTGGCTGATGGTGACGTATTATAATAAAATATTAATATTTTCAAATATAACCTCGGGTTCGGGTTCACAGGGTTTGGGTTCGCCTGAACCCGAAACCGAGAGTTATTTAAATTCGGTCCGGGTTCGGGTTGAAAAAATCGGTTCGGGCAGAAAAATAATGAGTTTCAACACTGCTTCTGGCGCCAAACTCAGCCCAAGTTGCATCCTTATATACCATTACAATAATTAGCATCTAATAATTTCATGCTACTATTGTTTAATACATAATAATATTCATTATTTTTATTTTGTAAAGCATTAACAAATGAAATATTTAAATTATATATCTTGTTACATATCTAAGGCACATGTCGCTGCAATAAAATAGTGCAATTTATATCAAATAAATAAAAAATATATTTTAATAAATTCTAATTTTGTCTAACAAATTACAGGTATAAAAATGGTATGTACGCTTGAATAAAAAAATGGTGTGTACACATCCCGCCCATTCCTGCTCCCATTTCTCTCCCTCTGCCATCCATGTCCATTCCCATCCCCTTCGATTTTTCCCTCCCTCCCTCCCTCCCTCCCATCAAATTTCACTCTCTCTTATGTCGTATGTTTCAATCGCCCCCATTCCCATCCTCCTCCTGCCTCTCTCCTTTTAGATCTAGGGTGTGTTTGGTAATGAATAAAACTTTTGGTGGAAAGTTTTGGAGAGTAAAAGTTGTCAAATAATGTGATATGATAGGGGTAATGATGAGTAGTAAAGATGATAAAGTTAAAATAAATAGGTTAGTTGTGTGGATAGTTGTGTAAAAATGATTGAAAAGTAGAGTAGTTGTATAGGAAAATATGAAAAAATGATTAAAAAATATGATAGTTGTGGAGAAAGAAAAGTTTTAGATTAAAAATTTTTAACTTGACATGTTTTATTAATTGCCAAACACATCCCTAATCTATCTCTTGCCCTAGGTTTCGACCAACCCCATTCCCGTCACCTTCTCTCTCTCTCTCTCTCTCCACTCCACACCCACCCCCCTCTCGAATCCAATCTTTCTTTCACCTTATGTTTCTATGGGCCCCATTCCCATCTTCTTCCACCTCTCATTTTCCATCTCTAGTTGTTTGCATCAAGCAATCACCACCCATCGAATCTTTACCTACTACGGTGAAGTTCAAAATCAATTTTAAGGAGTTTCTGTTGGAATTTTAGACATACATATGTATGTATCTCCTATGCATATAAACTCTACGGCCTAATTTCTAATTTCTATTTTTATGATGGGCTAAATTAGAAAAAAAAAGATAGACTTTCTATATAAATGGTTGTGGTCCCCGGGTTACGCACCTTTCAGGATTTCTTTTTAACATTCCATCAGTTCAAAAGACGAGCCACCTTCTTTTGAAAAACCTAGGGCATTAACTTGGAGGACCTAAGAACCACACTATTCAAGAACAATTGCATTAATGGATTCAGGTACGCTTCCGCTTATGACTTCTATTTTCTTAGTGATCTAGCATAGAGGATCCTGGGGTGATTATGGATTTAATCAATATGGTTTTCCCAACAAGTGGTATCAGAATCATACTCCATGTTAAATTATTGAGAAATTTTTCATGGCACAAAATAATTATTTCTGCTATTACAGCTTACGTATGGATTTGTTGTTAGATTTATATATGTGTGTTTCGGATTTACTGCCTTGTTCATGCCTTCGTGTATATGCGCGTGCTATAACCCACCTTTAATGGTTGTCGAAACGGAAACCCAAAAGGGTCGTAAAATCGACGACCCGCTGCTATTTGATTTTGACTTTGGCATATGAACATTTGTGGTTTTCAATTTTGGGTTTTGCCGCAACTTAAAAAAAGGTAAGTGTCGTTGAGAATTGACTGGATTTACCTGAATGGGTTTTCTCGCCATTAACATAGGATTTAGACGGTGCATTGGAATTATGAATGGTTTCTGGTAGCCGCTAGATTTCGAGCCAGCTTCCATATTCTTCTCCACGGATTCAACATATATTTCTGTTTTTCCATTGTTGTGATATTGCTGCCGAGTTTTGGTTTCGCCGCCCCTATTTTGAATTCACCTTGAATCTTCCTCCCCACTTGCCAAATCACCGATTTGCTATAACCCAAGGATCGGCAACCATGGATTCGGATGAGAAAAGCAGCAATTGCCATTTTCGAAGCCATAAAAGGTGGCTGTTTTGGGTTTGTCCGGAACAAGGGTAGTGTCGGTGTTCATTGCCAGCAGCTATGGTACCCTACAATGGTTTGGACGCCAAGGAAAACGCCGACAATGGTGTCTGGTGCTGCCTACGGCAGAACCGACTTCAGCAGGCGGCACAGCATCGGGTTTAGGCGCGGCGTCGGGATGACAACAGTGTCGAAGGTAGCATGGCATCGTGGAAGTTCTAACGGTCTTGCGATCCTTGGCGGCAGCCTGGCGGCGCTGCTGCTAGATGGCGCTGTTTGCCAGAGAAGAAGGTGAAGGCACCGGGTGGCAGATGCATCCCGGCGAAGGGGGCGACGCTATGCGGTGATGGGTGGCGACCCTGTTGCTGGACGGCGGCAGGCATTGGCGTGGGCGACTGCTGCCGTGGACGGGTGGCGCCAGGCTGCTGTGATCCGGACAGGCTGGATGCCGGGGCGAGGTTTTCCTTCATCGACGACGTCTGTTTTTCAGCTGAAGTAGGTGTCGGGCGGTTGCCAAAGAAGACACTGTGACAGGCAAGCGGCAGCCGCATACTGAAGATCCACTGCATTGGAGATGCCGGGCGGCAGCGACTTGGCTGTGGTAGCGGCGGCGGCGGCATGGGCAGTGGGGTGGGCAACTAGGGTTAGGGTTTTAAGGAAGAAAGTGGACATTTGCACATCAACCCTTTTTTTTGCAAAATTATTT
>JAXCLR010009907.1:0-13751 GCA_035584095.1 Annona squamosa | reverse complement strand
ATAGGCTTAAATAATTTAACTACATCTATTAGTTTATAAAAATATTAAATGTAATGTTATAAAATATTTTAATAGTTAAACCATACAAAAAATGGTCGCATTGAATACAGATTTTTCATGCATGGTAAAGTACCAAAAGAGTCGTTGCACGCATACAGATTTTCGTCCATAGTAGGTTACTGAAAGAGTAAAGATGAGAGAGGAGGACACCGATTTTCTCACGCGCACGTGAAAAATTGCCTAGGAAAGAGAATTACAGCACCGGCATCTTTTTATTTTTTTTTTGGCGCATTTTTGGGCATCATACCGAACCGCCTTAATTAAACCGAAGAGGTGACCGGTCAAACCGGCCGGTCTTGTCTGGTTCGAATAACAGTGGTTCCGACAACTTCTATCTTCATCAGTCGATGAAACTCGATGGCAACGGAACTGAAGGCTAAAATTATTGGCTTTAGGCAAAAGTATACCAATTAATGATTTGTGTAGGGAAACAAACCAGCAAGCTTGGATTTTTAGCTGCGCCAGTAGTTGACATGTAACCTCGAATGGTGCCCGTGGTAGTGTCTAACGGAGGTGATGGAGTACCATATTTTTGGGCTCTGAAAGTGTAATAAAATTTGTGCATATTCAATAAAATCCAAATTAATCTGTCGATACCAGTCGTGGCTGAGTATCAGTAGTGTAAAAGTTCAAAATTAGCTCGATGACATGTATATTTTTAAGGAATTTTATAAAATGAATATGCTAATATAAAATATTAGCATACTCTTTTTCATAGATTTATATACTTGAATTTTAATATGCTTAGTTCTAATATAGCACGGTGATTTTGAAATCTCAAACGGAAATGAAAAATCTGTATACTAATTTCACTTAAACTTTTATCTTCTCTGTTTTAATATAAAATCATAGTTTGAATTTTTCAAATAAAAACATATCCATAATGACAATTTCGGTGAGTACAACATGAATTAACATCTTAAGATAAAATATTAGTATAGAAATAATGCAAATATTGTTAATCTATTGTGAATAAGATGCTATTATAAAATATTAGCATCAAATATTACAAATAGAGTTACTACTAAACTACTATTATTGCCATCCTAAACACTATGAAAACCATCACGAAAATTATAGCATCAAATAATAAAATATACTACAGACATTTAAATAATAAAATAAATAATTAATTCAATATACATTTATAGGAAATAGAATTTACAAAAAAATCCTGCTTGCGCCAGAGGCGCCGTGGTATGTATTCTAGGCTTTTACGCTCGAGGTTTAGGTTCGTCGTCGAAACATCAGACCAAGATTTAAAACATTTTCAAAAATACCTTAAACTATGAAAGAATGTATTCTGTGAAAATAATTTGTATTAAAAAAATTATTTTGTAGGTAATAAAATTTGAAATATTCCATCATAATTAATTTTTAATATTGTGATAAAAATAGCTTCAAACGCAAATTTGAAAAAGAATTCCTAAGTTAGGACAATATATTTCATTTTTCCATTCAAATTAGCATGCTTAATGTGTAACATTTGAAGATTTTATAAAATCAGCATGCTAATGTTTAATATTAGCATTTTATTATTGATTCAATTCCCCCTTGCTAACAAAGTAAGAAAACATACCTAAAAATCGTACAAGGAATTCATACATAAGCATGCAAATTGCCATTTCCAAATTAGTGCCAAATTCATACAATTAGTATGCTAATGTTGATATTAGCATGCTATTGTTAATTCAACTGTTAAACAAATATCTAAAAAATCATAAAAATAAATATACCTAAAAATATAATTTTTCACAAATATTGGTGACCTTTAGAGCTATGCTTAATGTTGGTGAGGTTTTGAAAACTCCTACAACTTAATTTAAAATTTTAATTTCCATGATAAGTATTTTTAAAATTTATTTGGCAATATTCCAATACAAAAATATATCGTCACATGTAAAATATGAAAAATCACCTGGACTATTTCTTGAATGTATTAAAATATTAATAGTTTCAAAATTCAATTTCTAATATTATACATTTAAGAAATAGTTTAAAATATTAGTATTAAACTAAAATTTTAAAATAAATTGTAGGTTAAAATAAATTTTTGTATTGGAACATGAAGCATGTGTATCTAAAGTCGCCAATATTTTTGAAAAAATTATCTTTTTAGGTATATTCCTTTTTATTGTTATTTTTAGATATCTATTTTACTGGAACAAGTTGAATTAACAATAACATGCTAATATCAAACATTAGCATATTAATTGTATGAATTTCGCACTAATTTTAAAATGGTAATTTGCATGCTAATTCATGAATTTCTTATACGGTTTTTAGGTATTTTTCCTTATGCTTAATTTTAGTTACTTTCGCAGCAAGGAATTGAATCAATAGTAGCACGCAAATATTAAACATAAGCATGCTAATTTTATTAAATCTTCAAATATTACACATTAAGCATACTAATTTCAATAGAAAAATGAAATATGTCGCCTTGAATTAGGAATTATTTAACAATTTTGTGTTTAAAGCTATTTTTATCATAATATTGAAAATTAATTTTTAAAATTATTTATGATGGAATATTTTAAATTTTGTTACATATAAAATAAATTTATTTAATACAAATTATTTTCACAGAATACATTCTTTCGTGGTGTAAAGTAGTTTTGTAAATTTTTTAAATATTGGTACAATGGTTCGACAACTGGGGTGGTTCATTGTCTTAAGGTTAAACATAAATCTTGAGTGTATAAGCTTAGAATATATACCATGGTGCCTCTATCATTGGCTGCATTTTTTAAAATTTTATTTCCTATGAATATATATTAAATTAATTATGTATATTTATTATTTAAATATCTATTGTATATTTTATTACTTGATGCTATAATTTTCATGATGGTTTTTATAATGTTTAGGATGGAAATAATAGTAGTTTAGAAGTAACTCTATTTGTAATATTTGATTCTAATATTTTATAATAGTATGCTAATTAACAAAAGATTAACAATATTTGCATTATTTTTATACTAATATTTTTTATTAGGATGTTAATTCATGTTCTACTCACCAAAATTGTCATTATGGATATGTTTTTCTTTGAAAAATTCAAATTATGATTTTGAATTAAAATGGAGAAGATAAAGTTTTAATGAAATTAGTATACTGATTTTACATTTCCATTTACTTTAGCATGTTGATATGCAAATATTAGAGATTTCGAAATCACCATGCTATATTGGAACTTAGCATATTAAATGCAAGTATATATATTAGCATACTTATTTTATGAAATTCCTTAAAGCTATACAAGTCATCAAGCTAATTTTGAACTTTTCCACCATGATATTCGGCCACAACTGATACATATTTCAGCGACAGAGTAATTTGAATTCTATTGAATATGTACAGATTTTATTACACTTTCAAAGCCCAAAAATATGGTACTCCATCACCTCCCATAGACAGTAGACACTACCACGGGCATCATTCGAGGTTGGACGCCAGCTACTACCACAACTAAAAATCGGAGCTTGTTGGTCTGTTTTCCCTACACGAATCATTAATTGGCCTGCTTGCTTTGCCTAAAGCCAATGGTTTTAGTCTTCAGTTTCGTTGCTGTCGGGTTTCATCGACTAATGAAGATAGAAGCCGTAGAAACTGAAAAAGATCGGCACGTCAAGCAGTTGTGCGCTTGAAATAGAGATGGGAGATGTCACTGGTAGCTGGTAGAAGTCATTGGGTATTCTCCTTTTTTTCCGATTAGTTGGCAGCGGTGGATTTCCAAACTAGCTGCTGGAATCAGAAAGGGGAAGAGCAGAGGCAAGATGGGTTTCTCTTGATTTACACTGGAAATGATGCTGTGGATGGAGAAGATGATAGTTGGTCGGTTGTGCGACTGGCTGGGTTAGCAGGATTTTCCTAGGCTATTCTTCCGTCATGGGTTTTAGGTGTCAGCTTGTATGAAAATGAGCAATGGGCTTGATAGACTCTGGTGGGGATGGCGGATTAGAGAACAGGGGTGGCGCCGGAGAAGATAGATGCAGGAGAGGAGGAGGTAGCGATCTGTAGTGTCGCTAAAGACGATGAGCGTAGACGCATGGTCGATGAGCTGTAGAGAATTCAACCACAAGTCTGGTGCTTTCCCAAATTTGAAAATTGAAACTAAATCTAGTCTTTTGCATTTGCGATGGGTGCTCATTGTCTCCTCTTTGCTCGATGTGGCTGATGCTCGCCATCTTCAACGCCACTGCAGATGGCCACCTCATCTTTTTCCACCGACATTTTTGTTAAATTTCTGGATGCCTATGTACAATTGTTTGATTTTTTTCCACCAAAATTTTCGGTGCCGAGGACTGGGCGTAGGGGTTTTAATGGTCATGGTTAACTCGTCAATCCGCTTGTCCAACCCGTTTATAAATGAATTTATATTGGTATTTTTGAATAAATAGGTTATAATCCGCCTACTCATTTAACCATTTAATTAAATAAATGGATTAGGGTTGAGATTTTATAACTTCTCAACCCATTTAATATCCCATATAACCTGTTCAACCCATTTAATTAGTTCAACCCATTTAATTAGTTCAACCCATTTAACTCACTTAACTTATTAAAGTTATATATATATGTACATGTAAATCCCTTAGTTATTTTCTTTCTCTAAGTTTTCCTCTAGTCACCTAATTTTCATTCTTCTACTATTACCCTAATTTTATTTTTCCGTTACTGTCCTATTTCTATTTCCCCTGCACCGAAAACACCTTATAGTCTCTCCCTGCGAGATCATTATTTACTAAAGTCTAAGCTTTAGGTTATTTGTTATACAACTTGTTAACAACTCATATACCCGTTTATTAAATGAGTTGTAAATGGGTTAAGGTTGAGGTTTTCTAAAGGGGTTAATAAACAATTAGGGTTGAGATATTTTAAATGGTTTAGAATTAGGATTAGACTCCAACTGTCCAACCCGATCTATTAACACTCCTAATTGGGCAGGATCCATATTCTGTGTGATTTTCCAATTGAAATGCACAGTAGGTGCTACATACACCCATCCTTTGTCATGCTACACGCACATGCGTCTTCAATGGTGTGGATTTCACTCGCTCAGATGAATGGTCAAAGATGGCACCTGTCCCATAGTTAGTGTGCAGTGGTGTTGTAGCTGAGAATATCTTATATATATATGTGTGTGTGTGTGTGTGTATACATATATGTAAGAATTTTTCCTGTGTAGTGAAGCTCTGCATAATTAATGGTGTATTTGGCCCAAAATGAGCCCCATATGTACTTAAATGTATTGATACTTTATACAATCATTTATTTTTATATAAATTTTATAGCAAATAACTTACATGTTGAAAAAACAACTTTAAAATTATTATTTAAATTAAACTATTTTATTACATTGCATTTGTGCCATTTTTAGATGGAGTCCATATACATATCTAATTGAGATGAAAATTGATATGTTAATAGAATACATAATTCTAAATACAATTGGTGGAGTAGATTATAATTTTCTGATCAATGGGGCTCATTTTGAGATAAATGCACCATAATTGTGGAGCAGTAAAGCTGCACTTGAATATATATATATAGGATAATATTCAAGTGCAGTGCTACTGCATCGTAATTATGGTGCAGTGGCACTGAAATGAGCCTCACATGATGATAAAATTAAAATCTACTCCACCCATTATATTTAGAATTATGTATTCTATTATCGTATTAATTTTCATCTCAGTCAGTACATATTCAAAGTAATAATATAGTTTGATATAAATAATAACTTTAAAGTGATTTTTTTAACATGTAAACGATTTGCTATAAAATTTATATATAGATAAATTATTGTATAAAATTTCACTACATTTTAATATGTGTAGGGCCCAAAAATGGGCAAATATACTGCTGTTCCGGTGCTATGGCATTGCACTGGAACAACTCTCATATATATGAGAACTCATCTTGTGCAAATGGATTACATCGTAATTACAATGTTGTCTGCTACAAAATGAGCCTCATATATACTAAAATATAATAATATTTTATTCAATCCTTTATCCATGTGAATAATATACTATAGACGGTTTAGATGTTGAAAATGTCACTTTAAAATTCATATTTACATTAAACTATTTAATTACGTTAATTTTGTATTATATTAAGATGGGGCACATACAAATATTGAATTTGGATGAAAATTGATATGCTAATAAAGTAAATAATTCTAAATACAAAGGGTAGAGTAAGTTTCTTATTCATAATCAAGTGGGCCCACAGTGTATAGACTGCATCGTAATTATAGTGCAATCTGAATGTACGTGATTATATATATATGAGTTATATTCAAGTGCAGCATCATTGCACATGGTGTAGTGGCGACAAAATGTGTCCCACGTGATCATAAAATTATAATCTACTTAATCCATTATATTTAAAATGTTGTATTCTATTACTTTACCAATTTCGACTGCATCTGAAAATAGTATAACTTCAATATAATAAAATAGTTTGAAGTGAATAACAACTTTATAATAGTTTTTTTGAATATGTAAACATTTGCTATAAAATTTATATATGGATAAATGATTGTATAAAAGTTTATTATATTCTAATATGTGTGGGGCCCCTTTTTGGGCAATTGTACCATTGTTCTAGTGTAGTGGCACCGTACCGAAACTGGTCTCTCTCTCTCTCTCTCTATATATATATATATATATATAGATCCATGTAACCCATTCAAAATCTACGATGTTGATTCTTAATTGAAAATTCAATCCATTTATTGTATTTAACATCATCTATTTATCTAAGAGACCAAGTTTTATCTCAATCAAGTATGTTTTTAGGCCACATTTGTTCAAATATATATATATTCATGTGTAAATTACGAAAAACACTTAGATCTATTTATACATATATTATAATGTAATAATATCCTTTACTATCACTTATTCCGATAGAAATAATATTTTGGACAGTTTAAATGTCGAAAATACTATTTTAAAATTAATGTTTTAGTATTTTTCATAATTTACAAATGAATATATAAATTTTCTAACAAATGTGACTCAAAAATATACTTGATTAGAATGAAACTTGATCCCCTAAATAAACGAATGATATTAAATATAATAAATAGATTAAATTTTTTGTCAATCAAAATCTTAGATTTTGAAAGGGTTACATGAATTTACTTTTACATCACCCGGTTACATTGATGCAGTGTCAATATATATATGAACCCCAGGTATAGTATAAATAAAGAAGCCTTTAATATAAATAGAGAGAAATTTACAAATGTGGGACTATCCCAAAAGATATTCAAGTTTGTTTTCTTTTTATTTTATTGCGTATAATATTCTATAGAAATTTGATTTTAATCGATTATAGAGATCACTGTAAATTTGGTGAGGTAATAGTTTTCTTAAATGATTTTGGAGTTCAGTTATTTCTTGCCTTAAAGTTTTAAATTCTCTACTTAATTGATAAATTTTTTTTAGTCATTAGATATAGATAAATTAGCAAAGAAAATTTTCAATTTGTTTTCCCTGGGTTTTAATCATAACTTAAAATTGATAAAGTATTTCTCTTTGTTCTCTGTATACTCAAGATTAAATTTACAAGGAGGACGACATTCTAAATAGATTTGAAGGTTAACTTTTTGAAATCTTAGAAATTTTAATTTCCATTTTAAACTTTTAATTGTATAGTCATAAAATTAGGCAGCTAATATAGATAATTATTTTTAATTTTTTGTTTGTCTTCTTCTAGATTAACAATTATACGTTTTCTAAACCAGTGAAGATGTCGATTTTGCCTTTCTATTACTATGTCTAAAAAATTTATTATGAGTTTATGTCTTTGAAATTGTCTTTGTTGTAAAATAAATAGTAAATCAAGCACAATCCATGTTTTAATGATTAACAACTCAATTTAAAAAGTTTTAAGGTACTAACATATGTATGAGATGATTTAAAGTTAAGTTTTCATGATTCAAAGCACGGCAGATCAAGTCGCACGCCAAGCATTGACTTAGATCAAGTTAATACTAAAGTCTGCTCTCTCATTGACTTCAAAGGCTAATTTTTTGACAGAGCTGACAATGTGGATGCGCGAGTAGGTAAAGTTGCACCCAAAGCCAACTTCGAATGCCACTTGAATTAAATCGTAATCCAAATCAACTCCGTCAGCAACTTGGATGATATTCAGGGATCCGATGCTAAGTCTGATGAAGTTAAAGCGCAACCCAAGTCAACTCTAACATGCGACTTGGGTGAAATTGCAGATGAAGTCAACTCAGACACATAACTTAAGTTAAGTTCCAAACCAAGTCCGCCCCAGCATTCAATTCGAGTACAAGGAGGTTAACACTAAGAAGTTTCAAGTCCAGGAATAACAAGATTAGCTCAAGCAACATTACATTGATATGATTCAAGATCCAAGTCACAAGCCCACTATTGAACTTTCAAATGGAAGTGATCAAGCTCAAGGATTATGAGGAACAAAGGTCCACAGGCACAAATGAAAGCTTTTAAAGCCATGATATGAAGAAACAAGGACATATATACCATGGAATTAAGATTGTGAAGCACCAAAGTACCAAAAAGTGAAATAAAGTTTCAAGTCGCAACCCAAGTTGACTTCACATGCGACTTATGTCAAGTCTAAGATCAAGGTGACCTCAAATGAAACTTGAGACCGAAGAGCTGAAGACCGAAGTCGCAACCCAAGTCAACTCCAAATGCAACTTATAATGGTAAAAAAAATTCGAATGTTGGCACATTAAATGCACGGCACCTACATTGAAATGTTTGGATTTCCTCCATCTCTATTTGATACACATCAAATGAAGTCCTCCACTTTCCAACTTACAAATATTTAAGTGCTCATTAAAAAGATTTACAAGAAGAATTGTGATAGTCATTGCAAGTGTCGAAGCGATCTCTCATCAACTCATTCTACACGTTCTTCTCATTGTTGAAAATTTTCTTACACATCTGTAAAGTGTAGATGTTCATTTATATTCATCATTTTTGTGATTCCACTTGGTTTGGTGTTGGAGAGCAAGACCAAGTGAAGGCAAGTAGTGTGTGGCTGAAGTGTGACTCACCACTTGTGTGAAGAATTGTAAACACCCTCTAGAGTTAGAATGTAAAAGAGAGTAAGAGCTCTAGTTGTAATTCTACTGAAATAGTGGAACCCAAGGCACAAGAGTATGTTCCTGGAAGAGTGGAGTGGGGAGGGTTGTCCCGAACCACTATAAACTCTTATGTTTGATATATTTGCTCTATTTGCATTTTCATTTTTCATTTTTTTATTCAAAGGGTCTTAGTCTAGAAGGGGTTATGTTCAACACACCGAAAGAATTTTTAAAAAACCGAATTCACTCCCCCCTTCTTGGGTTTTGGAACAAACTTGGGATCAACAATCCTTAGATAAAAGGTAAATGATCTAAATAACTCTCCACAAGGCAAATTCATCGTTTATGTTATCTTCAAGATTTTGAAATAAATTTTGTAAGTTTAAAGCCATTATCTATGCAAGTATGTATGTAAAACAATAAATGAAATTACAAGCAAATAACAACTAGATTGTACAAAGTTTACAATACAAGTTTAAAATATAAATTTGAAAATGACTTGCAAGTCTAAGTCAGAGCAAGCTCTAAATCAACAACCTGTTTATTTAGTAAAACCGTGAGAACGTCTCACAATAGATGTGTACAAAGAGAAAAGGGATTACAATTTTAGAAAGAGAGAGAGAACTCTAGGAGATTGGTCAAAGTGTTGATCTTCGTAGTGAGCTTGGGGGCTTTGGAAATTTATTCAAATTAAACCTAATTTCAACCCGACTTGAGAAAATTTAAAATTAATATTGGATTTGCATCAATAAATAATTGTATTTGTTTATGCATTAAGTATTTCAATTATAATTATGATAAAAATTCTTTTATATAATCATAACTTAATTAACCTGTAAAATGTTTACTCTAGAATATAAATATTATATACATTTGTCTATAAAGGTTGAATATATCGCATCTACATTAACTTTATTTACAAATAATTATAAATATTACATTATAATTATTCTAAATATATTGTAATTTTATAATTATAATTATTTTGTAATTATATTACATTAAATTTACAGACATTCAAGTGCTCATTGAAGAGAGTTATAAGAAACCTGTGACATTCATTGCAAGTGCTAAAGCGATATCTCATCAATTCACTCTACACGTTCTTCTCATCGCTAAAAACTTTCTTATACATCTATTAAGTATAGATTTTCATTTATATTCATTATTGTTGTTATTCCACTTGGTTTGGTGTTGAAGACCAAGACCAAGTAAAGGCAACTAGTGTGTGGTCTGCATGTGACTCGCCACTTACTTGTGTGAAAAATTATAAATGTCCTATAAAGTTAGAATCTAGAAGAGAATAATAGCTCTAATCATAATTTTATTGATATAGTAGAACCCAAGGCACAAGGATGTGTTCTTGGAGGAGTGGAATAAGGAGGGTTGTCCCGAATTGCTTTAACCTCTTGTGTTTGATATATCTGCTCTATTTGCATTTTTATTTTCCACTTTTTCATTCAAGGGGACTTAGTTTAGAAGGGCTCATGTTCAACCCACCCAAAAAAAATTTAAAAAACTCAATTCACTTATCCCCTTTTGGGTTTTGGTATGGACTCATGACCAATAGTCCTTGGATAAAGGCTAAATGGTCCAAAATAACTCTCCACAAGGCTAATTCATCATTTATGTTATCTTTAAGATTTTAAAATAAATTTGGTAAGTTTTAGGACATTACGTATGCAAGATGCATGTAAAACATTAAATAAAATTGTAGGCAAATAATGACTCCATTGATAAACAGAGTTTATAATACAAGTTTGAAATACATATTTGAAAATAACTTACAAGTCTAAGTCGGATCAAGTTTTGAATCAATAACTTATTTCTTCAGTAGAACCTTGAGATCATTTTAAAATTGAAGTTTAAGGAAAGGTTTATAGAGAGAAAAGGGATTACAAGTTTAGAGAGAGAGGGAGAGCGAGAACTCTAGGAGATTGCTCAAAGTGTTGATCTTCGTAGCAAGCTTGGGGGCTTTGAAAATTTATTCAAATTAGACCTAATTTCAACCTGACTTGAGAAAGCCCAAGACAAATACTGGATTTGCATCAATTTGGTACCAAAATCCGACCCAGTTCGAACCCAATATTCTCCCTAATTTTTAAAATAATTATATTTGTTTATGTATTAAGTATTTCAATTATAATTGTGATAAAAATTATTTTATATAATCATAACTTATTAACCTATAAAACATTTACTCTAAAATCTAAATATTATATATATTTGTCCATAAAGGTTGAATATATTATATCTATATTAACTTTATTTACAAATAATTATTAATATATCAACTATTTAAAATTATTACATATACTAATTGATTACGAGATATAAGTTTAACTTTTATTAAATTTTTAGATAGTGATTTCTTGTAATCTGATTTATTTTTCTTATCTTGATTGTTATGTGTAAATTCATTACGTTTATTGTATTTAGAATTATTTTTTAAATAAAAGATCAACTTTTATCAAAATCCGGGTTAATTAAAAGATCTAAATTCGGTATGCTTCACCCAGACCTGATACAACGTAACCCAAGTTACACTCCTATCCCCAATGAATGCTCTTTGAAATATGGATTATTATATAAGAAATGATTCACATGCTTAGAAATTAATCACATAGTGAATAGGAGTTATTCATTCCAAATTTTTGCTACTTTAGGGCCAATTTCAAGCTTCTAATAATCAACCCAATAATTACTTATCTAATAAAGTTGGTTATCCAATTTTAGGATGATCTAGATCCATGATATAAGCATCACGCCATTTGGGCCCACTTTCTGATGAATCAAAATCCAACCCACAGTCAATTTAAAATCGTTAGTTCAAGTAGAAAATCAACTTTCATCTAAATCAAATATATTCCGATCAACTAAAATTGCTTCCTATGTAACAAATAAGATTCAAATGAAAACATTTTTGATTCATTTGAGGAATGTAGCAGAATGGCAATAAATGACGTTCAAAAGTGAGAACAAAAATTTGTTCATCCTGTTTATCAGTATATGCTAGAGAATTTTGTAAGAAAGGAACAAAGGGATTGCTAATAGTAGAGTTAGAGAGTTGAATGGGATTATTAGATGGTACTAAGAAGGGATTAATTTTTTTATTAGTATGACATATATTATGACAATTAATATTACAAATCTGGCACATTCACAATTCCCATATTAAGAGAGACATCTTATAAATATCCCCACTTTTAGGAGAGACACTTGTAAATACCTTTGGGGGAGGGCAAATTTTCACTCCCAACATTTGGGAGTAGGGGTACAACTTGGGTAGGGTACTCACAGATATTCATCGATCCGACCCTAATTTGAATAGGGCATGGCACAAAATATTTTTCATGGATATGAGTAGGGTATAAGTTATTACCTACCTCTTCAAATAGGGCACTAGTATAGTAGATACGTTAGATACCTAACACTAACTACTATGGGTATAATTATGTATATATGATATATATTATATAATGTGTTGTGTTTTGTCTGTGATATCTTTTGTGCACATCCATTTTAATTGATTCGAATTCAAATGAATCTTGTGCCTTGTGAAGATATGGATTATGAAGTAAGAAATTAGTTGGATATTTATATTATTGACTTCCAAAAGCTTTTTATAAATAAGCTCGTGAATAACAATTTTAGTATATTAATAGTTTTAATCATTGTGTTGTGATAGTCTATATTTTATATTTTTATATAATAATATAAATAGTAACATACATACCCATAATTTTAATTCGTAAATGAGTATTATTTTATATTATTTAAAATAATATAGAAATATTTTTCAAAATATACTGTATTTAATTATTAAAGAAACCACTTTAGAACCAAAATTGGAACCAACTCCATGGGTAACGAGTTGGGTAGGGTACACTAAAAACCAAACTGATAAACAGATAAGGTAAAGTAGGTCTTTTACAAATAAGATATCGATAGGCTAACCACTTTCCGAATCGAATCGACCCAAGTTATGCCCCTAGTTGGGAGCATTTAAATCATAGTCATCACATAAGTGGGGCTCTGATCAATTTACCTCTTCAAATCTTATCCCAAATAGGAGGCTTAACATGGAAGAGAGTGTACCACCTTGGATGAGATCAGCTAAAGGCATGATAAAGCTAAATATAGACACTAGCAAGTTCAAGTAGGAAAATGTTATGGGCTTCAGTGCTGCTCCAAGAAATTAGAATAAAGATTTCATAGGAGCAAAATGTTGAGCTAGTGGAGGAGTCTTGGATTCTCTTTGGAAAGAAGCAAAAGTCATTTCTTTTTAGTGTAAAATGGCTAAGGGATACTGGGTGGATCTCCTTGATCTTAATCGATTGTCTTCAAAAAGATGGATGGTTTACTTCAAATCTGACATTGAGTAGATAAAAAGATTTTGTTTTTCTTTTAGGAAGTGGCAACAAAATGCTCATGCCCTTGCAAAGCATGCTATCAGTTGTAGGGGAACTGTTGTGAGCTAGTGGAGTATTCACTATATTTCCTTGTCAATCTCTTTTGTACAATCCTTGAGTTTCCCCTACTTTTTGTTGTGAGGTTAGGGCGTCTTTTATTGTATATCATTATATAT
>JAXCLR010009906.1:0-13753 GCA_035584095.1 Annona squamosa | reverse complement strand
CATGGGTTTGAGGTGGGACTCCGATCTGTGTATTGGGCCGATGGAGACAATCTTCGGCGTGTACGAGTTGGGGTCGATATCTCGAAGGCCTTTCGGGATCTTGAAGATTGAACAGCCAGACCAATTTTTCCTTTCTTCCATGCTGATGATAATATGTTCATCAGCATACACTGTGTGATTTAAATGCAGGAATAATCAATAAATAAATACTAGTAATAATAAGGGAAGAGGTTAACACAGAGAAAAGTGGTGTTAGAATGAGTCAGTTTTCTTCAAAAATAAACGGCCTAATCTATAATTAAGAATTCGTAAATAAATTTGTACGACAGTATGTCTGTACATGTAGGTTTGGCTCTTCAGAATGCAGTGGGGTTCAAATTGCTCAATCCTCCTCTTCATCCCCTACTTCTGGAAAGCGAATGCACACAACAGCAGAGCTGTTTTTGGGGCAATGCTCGATGAAATATTGAACCGGTTGAAGTTGCTCTTTTGCACCATTTTTATGAAGTTCATCCATTATATTTGATCAAAAATATATTAAATCGATTTGAAAAACATATAGAGATGACACAAAATAAGCACTTGTTTCCGCCGCTGAGTTGTCTAAACTCTAAACTCTAACCGATCGATCACATCTTTGACTGTACATATAATGGTGGTTTAAGTATAAATTACTGCATAAACAAAAAAGTAAAAATTACATAAAAAAAAGAAAGTACAATTTTCTAGAAAAAATAAGCCCGCAGTATTAATAACGGTAATTGATAAGCGAATGGCAAGTTGGTAACCAATGGTATAAAAAAGTTCATGTTTTAAATTTTTGCAATTCATTACCCGGTCTGCCGCCGCTGCTGTCGTTGTTATTTGGGATGTGCCATCCCATGGTAGTCGGTGGAAATATTCCTTGGACTCCCCTTTGGGCTGGATCCATTTGCACTCCTACACCCATCTTTGAGAACGGACGCACATCCTCTGCTAAACTCAACCCCAAAGACGTTTGAGCCATGGGCACTCGTTCAGCCATTAAAGGAGTGATCGGAGCCCTCGTCATTTTAATCTTTTCTGCTTCAGTTGACGCTATCCTCCGGAATCCTACTTCTTCACTCATCGTTTCCCACGGCAGCACCAATGCTTCACTCGTGTGTTGAGTAGCTGGAAAAAAACAAAATGATGAAAGCGGAACATTGCGAACAAAAATTATCCTACATTTATAATTTAAAAAACTAGCTTTGAATTAAAAAGAAAGGGATATGTTCCTATCAAAAAAAGAAAAAAATTATTTCCGGTAAAAATTAGTACATATAGTCTACCTAAATTTTTTTTTTATTTAAATGGTTTTCCATTACACGGAAATAAATAACAGTAAAAGAAGAAAAGAAAATTCCTAAATTCAAAAAAGAAAGATTTTTTTCAAAGAGAGGACCTTATATCGTGATTTTTTTGGTTTGTCCTGCCTTCTAAATCATTTAAAATGTAATAGAAATTGTTTGTATTAAAAACCATCCAAATCAAGTAATCGACCATGCGGAATAAATTTATTAAAATATTTACATAAGAAATTATAGTAAAAATCACTTTAGTTTAAAATGACTACCTATTTTTCTAATCATGATTGATGCTTTTAACCAATTCAGGTTACAAAAATAATTATCTAATAGTGTAATGCACAAAAAAAACCTGACTAGCGTTTTCTTAATGTAATTTACCTCATAACTTAATTTGATTATTTTATTTTTCAACAAATAACCATATTACATTTAAAGGAAAATAACGACATGCTCATTTCGGGTTCTGCAGTGTCTAAAGCCGAGCCCAGCTTCTCCTTTAGCATTCAGTGTGCGTATACTGGAACAGATGCTACATATATGTAAACTAGCAGGGGTGTAATTTTAGCTTATGAAATTTAGATTTTCCTTAGTCCTAATTTTAATCTTAACTCTATTTTTAAAACCTCAACCCTAATACTAATCCTATTTCTAAACTTAAACCTCAAACATATTTTTGAAATTCAAGCTTAGGTTGAGTTTTGGGCTAGAATTTGGGTTAAAATTATTCTATATATTTGTTACCTATCTTATACTTATTCAACTTTAAATCTATCATTAAAAAAAATAAAAAATGATATTTTTTTATTTGCAAGAAAAAATTCAAGAGTATTTAAGAATGTAAAAAAAAAAACTCATTTAAAAATTCTCTTTATATTAAGTAGACGAATAATCATTTCTCAAAAAAAAGAGTGGACTAGTAGGCTAATTTAGAAAATGAAAAGGTACATTACTTTCTTATTATGCAATTTAATATTAATTTCATAATCACATACATAAACATTAATATCTAATTATAAGAAAAACTTTATAATGTCGACTATAATAAAAAATATTCAACAATCATAGTATTAAGTTAAATAAATTACTACAAATTTATTTCAAGTAGAATAAACATCTAACTACTAATATCATATCGAAACGACCAAATGAAAACATCCTACATAAGTAATTAAATTAAAATACCAAATAAAACGTCTTAAGTTTCTAAAATAATTTTCAATTTTTTTTTTTTGAAACTACCATGAACCAAACTCTTTTTTCTTAAAAGAAAATATAAAAATATTATATTATATAATTGAACTTAAGAAGGAATAATATTTATATAGGGTATAAAATAAATATAAAATATATGTATTATATATAATTTAGGTTTGGGTTTAGTCCAACTTGGGTTCAAGTTTTTTGTTTTTATTGGGCTGAAGCAGGAAAGTTGGGCTCAGACAGTTTTAACACAGTTTCAATTTGGGTTCAGCGGGTTGGGTTTGGGTTGAGCCCGGCCCAAGTTGCGCCCCTGTAAACGACACATGTAGGCTTAGCTTTTCAGAGGGCAATGGGGCAAGAATTGCTCTATGACTCTCGCCTCTTCAATCCCTACTTTTGGGAAGGGAATGCATACAAGAAACACCTGTGCGGCGCAATGTTCATTAAGAAACGGTTTGCATTTAATCAAATGTTGAACCTGTTCAAGTTACCTTTTGCACCATCTTTATGAAGTTCATCCGTTAGATTTTAAATATTATATTTAATCAAAAATATATTAATTTGATTTTAAAAACATATGACTAGCTAAAACCCAAAATATCATTGGCGGTACATGTAATGGTGGTTGGTTTAACTATAACAATTAATGCAGTAGTTTTCCAACGAGTAAAAAACTGCCATGGACATTTCTGCTAATCCAAACAGCCGCTAAATTAATGCTATTCAAATAAATTTCAAATAAAAATTAATAAATA
Source organism: Annona squamosa (assembly GCA_035584095.1). NCBI lineage: Eukaryota > Viridiplantae > Streptophyta > Magnoliopsida > Magnoliales > Annonaceae > Annona > Annona squamosa. The sequence goes on along the minus strand of JAXCLR010009906.1, from coordinate 10,470 downwards.
GCGGCACGTCAAAAAAGAAAGTAGAATTTTCTGGAAAAAAAAACCCCGCAGTATTAATAACAGTTATTAGTAAACTGATAGATATCTTAGTTGGTCACAACCGACAACTTAAAATGAGGAGATTGTGAGTTTAATCCTTGGTGGTCGTAAAATCATTCCCCGGGCGTTCTTATTTGATTCTCTCCTATGGTGGGGATATTTACAAAATTTTCCTTTAAGATGTGAGGTTGTCAAATAGCTCATTTGTAATATAAGATGTTACAGTGTGTAAAATACCAATTGAAAAAATAACAGTAACTAGAAAGCGAATCATAACAAATGCTAGAAAAAGATCGTGTTTAAAATTTTAGCAAGTCATTACCTGGCGTGATGCCGCCGCCGCCGTCGTTATTTGGGATGTGCCATCCCTTGGTAGTCGGTGGAAATATTCCTTGGACTCCCCTTTGGGCTGGATCCATTTGCACTCGTTCACTCATCATCCTCGGTTCCGGACGCGCATCCGCAGCTAAACTCAACCCCAGAGACGACGTTTGAGCCATGGGCACTCCTTCACCCATCTTAAGATTTTCTGCGTCAGTTGGCGCTATTCTCCCGAATCCCACGAACGATGGTTTAGTTAAGTTTTTGCTTTCCCATGACAATGTCGATACTTCACTCATGTGTTGAAAAGAAAAGAAAAAGAAAAAGAAAAAAAGATGGGAACGTAATATTGCGAACAAAAATTATCCTACCTTCGTACTTTGAAAACTAGCTATGAATAAAGAAGAAAAGAATATTTTTGGTAAACATTAGTACGTACTGTCCGCTTAAAATTTTATTTAAATGATCTTTCATTAAAAGAAAATAATTAACAGCAAAACAAGAACAGAAAATTCCTAAATTTAAAAACAAAGAATTTTTTAAAAAGAGACGACGTTATATCGTGAATTTTTGGGTTGATCCTGCCCTCTAAATCATTTAAAATATAATATAATTCATTTGTATTCAAAACCATCCAAATCAAGTAATTGATTATTAAGAATAAATTTATTAAGATATTTGCATAAGAAATTATGGAAAAAATGTCTTTTTAAGTTAAAGTATGGCTATACGTTTATCTAATCATGATGAATGCTTTTAAACGATGGAATGCTTTTATAAAAGTCTTTTTTGTGTAACTCCTTGTATCTTGAATGTTTTGGTAGTTTATGAAAAATCTAATCCATCTATTGTATTTAGTATCATTTGTAATATATTAAAAATTCTTTTATTTGTCTAGTATCATTATGCATGAATTCAATCCCAAAATGTGTAAAATTAATGTCATAAAATAATTTAATATTAAATATCAATTTTAAAATTATATTTTCAATATCTAAGCTATCTAAAATATCATTTTATGTCGATAAATTTTTTTTGCAAAGTATTATCGTATTCTAATGCATATATAACTAGATCTAAATATTTTTCTTAAAATACATTCATTTTTAAGAAAATATAGCCCATACTTCAATTAATTTGTACATATAAAAATTATCTAAATCAAGTAATTGATCAAGAGTATATGCACATATATATTTGGGAATAATTAAAAACTAAGATTATACTTCAGTGGCACTGGAATCCGACTTTTGACTCATTTTGACGATGATGCTAAATCCATTAAAAACTATTATATTGGGAAGTATTTTTATTATAAAAAAAACTTTTATGCAATCAAATATATTCATAAGCCACATCCAAGATACGTATAAAATAAATTAACAAAATTATTTAATTTATCTATAAAATGTAAGAACTATAGATTCAACGTATAAATCTACTAAAACATTTTTTATATGTCCATGAATGATTCTACAAATTATTAAAATATTTTAAGGCATTTATGAATGCATTAAAGTACTTTTATAATTTACACATAATTATGTATTTTTGAACAAGCAAATAAGTGATATTAAACAATATGACTAGTTGAGTTTTAGTTTAAATATTACAGTTGACCCCATCAAGAATATATATATCATCAAAATTACATTATTTTTCAAGCATTACTATGCATGGGCTTCATTTGAAAATATGTCAAATCGACTATTAGACCAGCACTGGTTACTTGATGGACTTGTTAACTGGTTCCATTTTTTACGCCATTGCTTTGTAACAACTAACAGCAGCCCAGTCACCATAGCGGTAATAGGGCATTTGCGGAACTGTGGTCAGGGATCCGAAATCCCATGTTTCGGCCCGAAAATTGTTGTGGGAGTTGTGGTCTCCCTTTAGTTTAGTGGAAGTTGTGTCTTCCTAATTCTTTGATGGAGCTATGTCTCCAAATTTCTTTGGTAGAGTTATGTATTTCCGTATTTGTAAGAATGTCTCATAATTTCAATGTAATATGTGTTGATAGTATGTAAATATAATCATAAAAAAAAACTAACAACAGCCCAGTCAACCTCGAAAATATTAAAATAATTCTTGGAGAACTTTGAAAAAGTTCCCATCACAGGACACATAGGATCCTGCAAAAATAAAGAAATGAACATTCATGTTTGACAATTGCCTCAATTTTAAGGTTTGGTAATGTGGAAATGGTGGTAAAGTGAGAAAAAAGAAGACAAGATATTTTTGAAAGGTGAAAAATTAATGTGATATATAGGAATAAATAGGACACTTATGTAAGAAAAAGATAAAAATATATGGTTAAAAATAGAAAAAGTAGTGTAGTTAGATAATTAAAAAATGTCAAATCATTTACTAGAAGATGCGTGCGCAGGAGAGAGGCGGAAAACCATGGTTACCAGGTAAAAACATTACCAAACATAAACCATGGGTTGGAGGTCTGTCATGACTTAGGAAACCTGATGATTTGAAATGCATAAAAATCGATGAACTAATTTATAATTAGATACATTTAGAAGTATCATTCACGAAAGACCAAAGACTGACTGAATGTCATTAAGTTTCCTTACCTGCAGATCTAGTAATTGCAATTTCGGGACTTCCTCCCTCTCGCATGACAGAATCCTGCGCGGAATCGTCTTCCATTTCCCCACCACCTGATACTCGATTTCCACAAGTAAATTAAGCCAACCTCAGTCGAGTCGAGACTCATAATTATAATACATAGATGTCGAAAATTCTTCTGGTTCAATAGTAAGTGAATTTCGCCTGTATGATGTTAATTTCCTCACCTCCGATTATTTCAATGTTTGGATGCCTTTCTTTGGGAACCACTACGTTTGAAAGCATCTCCACCCTCTCCTCAACCGCCGACACTGCTTCATTTATCGTTAGAAATTCGCCTTCATTATTAGGAATCAGCATCTTCCCCCTTTCATTCACATTTGGAATTTTTCTTTTCTCATGAGACATGTCTTCAGGCCTGTTTGAATACCTGAATTGAGATAAAAACTACTCTCTTAGTAAGGAATAAATGAGAGAAAATGAACAAGACTTTCGTAAACGAAAATACAAGAAGATTGACCTCTCGAGCTGCAACGGTGCTAGTTGTTGGTCTATATAATGCAACGAAAGAGGATAATCCGTGGCTTTAATATAGAAAAGAAGACAGAGACGGGTGGATAGCTGTTTTGCATTCTTCACCGCACTTACGACAAAAAGATACCGCTCCCAAGAAACCAGATAACATAAAAGCAGTTTCATTTTAAGTAGAATGGTTTTTCTACTTTAATGATTGATTAGAAATTCATACTATTTATTTTATTATTTGCTTAGTTAGGAAATTAATTTTTTAATCAAATTTGAACAATACTAAATATAATAATGGAAGGGAAATTTTCGTCCGCTGGAAATAAAATAGATAAGATCACAGAATTGGCTAGTAAGAAAAATCAGAAACGTGAAACAGGATTTCGTGGTTAGTGAACCGACGCAAGACGACAAACAATCACTTGGGCCAGGCGAGTAAAATAAGAAAGATTAGGTAGAATTGTGACGTGTAAACATTTTTTATTAGTGACGTATAAACAGTTTTTAATTAACAATTGGCTGGACTTGCTTGCTACCCTAATTAAATAAGCAGCTCCCTCCAGTGCACATGGTGTACTAATCTTCAGTGCACTAAGGTGCATAACCTTTTTTTCATTTTTTTTTTTTTTGGCATTTATATGTGGCCAAGCATTAACTTTCCATTCATGCATCAATTTTATTTTATTTTTTTGGATTTTCTTAACCGTCTCTTTTAATTTTGAAAATGGAAAAAAGCACCAAAAATGATTAAAATAATTCAATATATATATATATTTGCAGAATAGAAAACGTTCATGCTTAAGCAAATACGAATGCCAAAAAAATTCATAAAAATAAAAAATAATGTCTCTTAAGAACGGGAGCATTGAGCATTCGATGGGTACTTATTAAATAATTAATGACAACAAAGATTATCATCTGTGGAGTGAATAAAAGTAAATAAAGATGTAATGTGTGAATAAGATTTTCATTATTTTTTTAGATTTTTACAATTTTTATTATTTTTTTAGATTTTTTGATTTATTTCAGATTTTTAAAAATAATGGCTTTTCAGTAATTTTAAATTACTAAAATGCCAATGATTTTTAAAAATTTGTAAAAAATATCTAAAAATCTTCAAAAATAGTAAAAATTTATACACATAGGATAATATAGTTTCATGAAAAAAAAATTTAAAAAAATAATATGCACTCATAGAATAAAAAATTATTTTCCCATGTTTCTATACGAACAATATTACTTTTTAATTATTTCTATGTAACTACTCATATAATTAACTTACCTGTTTTAACTTTATTTTTTGATTCCTATCATATCATATTATTTTTTTATCATTTCAAAACTTATATACAAAAGATTTTTCATTCAAAAATTTCTTCACTTTACAAACACACCTTGCATCGAAAATATCAAATGCTTTTAAAAGCATGATTGGTTTGTAGGATAGTGCCTTACAAGAATGGGTCAATTCTTTTTTGTTGTTTTCCATTTGTTATTATGTAGAACAAAATTATGAGTAAAAATTTTTAAAAATAAGAAATTATGTAGAACAAAATTATGAGTAAAAGTTCTTAAAAAGTAAGAAAGTATCATGATAAGATCCAGATAATGATTAAGATAAAGAGAATTATAATAAAATAGATAAAGTAGTTGCATAAAAAGATGTAAAGTAATTGAAATGTATAAATGATGAATAAAAAGTATGTTAGGGTTATATTTGGTATTATGCTTTGGTGAAAAAATGATTTCCTATCTCTTTCATTACACATTATCCAAAAAATATTTTAACATTTTAACTTCTTAACTATCTTTTTTTTTTTTACTTTTATCTATATATTTTAATCATTTTTAAATAACTAATCTATTTGCAAATTTACTCAACCTACCACTTTATAACATTTTCATACTTTTTAAACATATTTTCTTCCACCCTACTTACATTACGAAAGGCGCCTTAGAGATTATATCATACATTAAAAGGACGGCAAAAAGTAAGAAAAAAATTGTTAACGCATTGACAAACATAGTTTTATATTTCAAAGGATTATGATTTTATGAAACTTATCTTCTATATAATATACTTTATTCGTAAGATATTGATAGTTGTGAAAAATTCATATCATTTATTATATATTTAACATAATTTATAGTATCATTAAAACTCTTTTTTTAGTATCATTGTGTATAAGCCCCATCAACAAATGTATAAATGAAATAAAACAATTTAATGTCATCGATTTTAAAGTAGTATTTTTTTCATTTAAAATATTATTATATTCTAATATGTATATGAATAGATTTAATACGACTAGGGTTATGGTCTCGATAACTTAAGCTAACATAAGCTTACGTTAGCAACGCTATCAGATGTAATTTTTAAAAGTATATAAGTTCTTTTTGCACAAAAATATTCTTCAAAATATATTTAACTCATACATTAAAGTTTAAAAATTTTAGACATATATTTTAAAATTTTAAAAATCAACATTTTGAAGGCATTTAATTCATTTTCATTCCTAAATATTCATTTTTTTAATCTGAGTGTAGGCTATCACCCCAGATTTGATTAGAACCCCGAATCTTACAAAAGCACACGTCTGCATATCTAAAATTTAAGAATTTTGATATGTAATTTAAATATACATAAAGAAATATTTTCATAAAACTTTAGAAAAATATTTTCATAAAACTTTTTAAAGTTTTAAAAAATACACCCTTTAGCCCATTTTAACATAAATTTGTGTTTTGATAAGAAAAAAGCTATTTTATTCTTACTCTTAGTGGGTCATGATTTTATTTGCCCTAACAAATATAAGTTAATACTATTTTGAGCTGAAAGGTCTAATTTTTATTTCTATAAAAATATTTTCCTAAATATATTTAACTTATATACGAAACGTTACAATTTTTAAATGTTATCGATATTTTTCTTTTTAATTATTTTTGTGTGTTTTTAATCTTATTCACACATTACATCTTTATTTACTTTTATTCGTTCCTCATATGATAATATTTGTTTTCATTTTCTTTTGTTTAATTATTTAATAAGTACCCATCGAATGCTCAATGCTCCCTTTCTTGCGAGACATTATTTTTTATTTTTTATGAATTTTTTTGGCATTCGTATTTGCTTAAGCATGAACGTTTCTATTCTGAAAAAAAAATGGTGTATTTTAACATTAAGTATTTTAATATTGTATTATGTGTAGGGTCTATTTTGCAATAGACTACATTAATGATGGTGCAGTCCATCTGCATAGGATAGGTCTATGCATTTATATTTAAAATTTTAAAGATCAATATTTTAGGTATTTAAGTCATTTTCGCTCTCAATAAATTTCTTTATCTGGCCAGAGACTATCAAACCAGATCTGATTTGAACACCGAATCTTATAAAAGCAGACATTCACATACCCAAAAATTATGAATTTCCAATATATAATTTAAATATACATAGACAAATATTCTCATAAAACTTTTTAAATTTTAAAAAATACAACCTTTATTAAAATCAACATACGTTTTTGATAAAAAAAAACATAAACTTATTTATTCTGGATTAACAAGATCATGAAAAGCCATTCTATTCTTAGTGGGTTATGATTTTATTAGCCTCGGCTAATATAAGTTTATGTTATTTTGAGCTAAAAGGTCTATTTTTCATTTTTATAAAAATATTTTGCTAAACATATTTAACTCAGTTGCCAAACATTAGAATTTTGAAATGTTTATAGAAAATTTTCTTTTAATTATTTGTTGTCTTATTTCAGTCTAATTCACAAAGTACATCTTTATTTACTTTTATTTGCTTCATTACTAAAACACTATTGATTTTAAAAACTATTTAAAAAATCTAAAAATCTTCAAAATTGGTAAAAATTAATACACTTGTTAAATATACTTAAATTAATAATTCTATAAAAATATAAAAGATTAAAAGATGGATTATATGTATCCGAATGCACTAAGCCTAAGTGCACCCAGTGCATAGCATCACGCTCCTTATATGTCACTAATCAAACAGGAACCTGTTGGTATGCTTACAGGAGCATTAAGCCTCAATGCTATCAGGTACACATACCCATTTTTTAATTTTTTGAAAATTTTAACACAACTGTTAATGTTAGTGTATTTAACATATATATTAATTTTTATTATTTTTGGAGATTTTAAGATTTTTTTCAGATTTTTAAAAATCAATGGCTTTTTAGTAATTTTAAATGACTAAAATGCCAATAATTTTTAAAAATTAGTAAAACATATCCAAAAATCTTCAAAAATGGTAAAAATTTATACACATGGGATAATATAGTTTCAAAAAAAGGTATATGCACCCATAGAATCAAGTTCCGATGAAAACTATGTTCACATGTTTCTATGCAAATTATCTTACTTTTTAATCATTTCTATATAATCACTCATATAGTTAACTTATCTATTTTAACTTTATTTTTTTAATTCCTATCATATCATATTGTTTTCTATTATTTCAAAACTTACACGCAAAATATTTTTCATCCAAAAATTTCTTCACTTTACAGACACCCTGCAACGGAAATATTAAATGCTTTTAAGAGCATGATTGCTTTGTAGGATAGTGCCTTAAAGGAATTGGTCAATACGTTTTTGTTGTTTTCCATTTGTAATTATGTAGAACAAAATTATGGCTAAAAATTTTTAAAAAGTAAGAAAGTATCGTGATAAGATCTAGACAATGATTAAGATAAAGATAATTAAAATAAAATAGATAAAGTAGTTGCATAAAAAGATGTAAAATAATTGAAATATATAAATGATGAATAAAAAGTATGTTAGGGTTATATTTGATATTATGCTTTTGTGAGAAAATGGTTTCCTACCTTTTTCATTACATATTATCCAAAAAATATTTTGACATTTTAACCGCGTAACTATCCTTTTTTTTTTTTTTTTACTTTTGTCGATATGTTTCAATCATTTTTAAACAACTAATCTATTTGCAACTTTACCCAACCCTACCACTTTATAACATTTTCATAATTCTTAAACATATTTTCTTCCACCCTACTTACATTAGGAAATGAACCTTAGATATTATATCATACATTAGAAGTAAGGCAGAAAGTAAAAAAAAAAAAATTTCTTAACATATTGACAAACATAGTTTTATATTTCAAAGAATTATGCTTTTATGAAACTTATCTTCTATATAATATACTTTATTTGTAAGATCCTGAGAGTTGTGAAAAATTCATATCATTTATTATATTTAACATAATTTATATTATCATTGAAACTCTTTTATTTTTTAGTATCATGTATAGGCCCCATTAACACATGTATAAATGCAATAAAATGATTTAATGCCATCAATTTTAAAGTAGTATTTTTCACATTTAAAATATTATTATATTCTAATATGTATATGAATAGATTTAATACGACTAGGGTTACGGTCTCATTAACTTAAGTTAACATAAGCTTCCGTCAGCAACGCTATCAGATGTAATTTTTAAAAGTATATAAGTTCTTTTCGCACAAAAATATTCTTCGGAATGTATTTAATCGTACCTTAAAGTTTATAAATTTTAGACATATATTTTAAAATTTTAAAAATCAACATTTTAAAGGAATTTAAGTCATTTTCATTCCCCAATATTATTTTTTTTTATCTGAACGTAGGCTATCACAGATCTAATTAGAACCCCGGATCTTACAAAAGCACATGGCCGCATATCTAAAATTTAAGAATTTTGATATATAAGTTAAATATACATAGAGAAATATTTTCATAAAACTTTAGAAAAATATTTTCATAAAACTTTTTAAAGTTTTACGAAATACACCCTTTAGCCCATTTTAACATAAATTTGTGTTTCGATAAAAAAAAAAGCGATTTTATTCTTAGTGGGTCATGATTTTATTTGCCCCGACTAATATAAGTTGATGCTTTTTTGAGCTGAAAGGTCTAATTTTTATTTCTATGAACTTATCTTATGTATATACATGCATCATAAGTTATGATGCATTTGACTCAAAATTGACTTCACATAATAATAGAATGTACATCTATTCTATTCTTCGTATTTAAAATTATTTTTTTTATTAGTATACTAATTTTTATCCAAATTGGATATGTGTACGAGCCTCATCTTAAAATAATATAAAATAAACTTAATAAAATAATTTAATGTAAATACCATTAAAAATTAATTTTCAACATATAAACTATCCAAGATATAATTTATACATTGATAAATAATTATATCAAGTATAAATACATTTAAATGTATCTAAAGTCCATTTCGAGCCAAGTGCATCGTAAGTTATGATGTATATAAATGCAATGAATCATATCTCTTTAAATAGATAAGATACAAAAATATAAAATAAATAATTGTACCATAAGATACCTATACAAAAAAGTGTACAAAAAAGTAGATTATTATTATCATTATTGTTATTTTTTTGGAGAATTGCCAGAAACTGCCAACATTTTTTTTTGATGAAAAGGAAAAACTTATCCCCTCTCCTCATCAATTTGGAAGGGAGATTGGATAAGGTGATCCGAGCAATTCATTGCCAAAAAAGTGTTTGTACAGATGTTCTCGTGTATTACATGAGGGGGATTGTCCCACCACACCTATTGATCCATAACAGAAAGAGAAACAAAATTAGCCAATGCATGAGCTCCAGAATTCCCCTACCTAAGAACATGATGCACCGAGATGAAATTGGAAGATTGAAGGATAACCTTAATTTATCAATCACCAAACCAGCTGGGGAAGAGATAGGTTTGTCCGAAGAGAGGAAATGAACAAGGAGAAGGGAGTTCGATTCAATCTGGAATTTTGTCAGGTTGAGCTAGAGACCCTATCGTGTTGGTCCCGAATTGATGGCAAAACCCAAGAGGGGAGGGGTGAATTGGGTTCTTGAAAAATTCTTTGGTAAGTTAAAAACTTAACCCCTTATAATATCAATCCCCTTGATGAAACGTGATATGAGATAGAATGAGAGGGTGCAAATGGA
>JAXCLR010009905.1:0-13761 GCA_035584095.1 Annona squamosa | reverse complement strand
TCTAAATTCATATTTATGACCTCTCCAAAATATCTTTTAATTTTATTTGGTCAAAATTACATTTTTTTCTATTTATTTTGTGAATTCCTAACTAATATAAGACATTTTTGCAAGCTATTTCTTTCGAAAGAGGCTTTTTGTAATTTTTCTAAAACTTTCTTATGAAATTCCTTCACAAGTCAAGAGGGTATTCTGTAATAATTTTTTTGAAAATATCTCCTGCAAATTTTCAAGAAAGATTTGGGTTTTTCTATAATTTCTTAAAAATAGGTACATTTTTGCAAAATCATAAATTCATAGAGTTTTTTGTGAAATTTCCATCAAAAGTCTATAGTTTTTCTTTTTCTTCCCTCTACTCTGTTTTTACTCCTCTCCGTCAACATTCGGCAATTGCGGAAACTATCCAAACGAATTCAAAATTTTCTCAAGGCATATTTCTGGATTCCTTATTTAATGTAGATTTTTCAAATAGGTTTCTTTTCATAAATCTAGCAAATCTATACAATTCGGAAAAAAGTGGGTGAATTACATAAATTTAAAATTCTTATTGAATTTTTAATAATAAAACATGAAAATTTCCACTTACCTAATTGGCGTATCCATAGAGGAATTTACTGGATCAGATCTGAGAATCTCGCAAAATTTCTTGTAAATCTCAACTCAATAGCCTGCATTTATTTCCTTTTGTGCGTTCTCTTTGCTCCCGCGCTCACTCGTCGTTGCTTGCGAACGTTCGCCTGCCAACACTCTCCATTCATGTTCATAAATTATATTATATTATATTATATATATATATAGGGAAATAATCCAGTGCATGCGACTGCACCGTGCAGTCCATGCACTGTGGGCCTCACCTGATCATAAACAGAAAATTCACGCCACCCATTGTATTTATAATTGTTCATTTTATTAGCATACTAATTTTCATCCAAATCCAACATGTTTGTAGTCCCTATCTTAAAATGGTGCAAAATCAACATAATACAATAGTTTAATATAAATATCAAGTTTAAAGTAGTTTTTTCAACATCTAAACCGTCTAAAGTATGATTTATATATGGATAAATGAGTGTATAAAGTTTCATTACAATCTAATATGTGTGGGATCCATTTTACAGCGGATTACGGTGCAGTCCGACTGCACAGGATCGGATCTCATATTATGTATATATATATTTTCGGATATGACACAAAGGTTGTGCTCTTTCATTGATCCGAGTTGCTCGTCGCCCTGATGGTAAGGCCCGAAGGAGACAATCTGAGGCTTATAGCCTGACGGCGGTTGGGATCAACAAAGCCCTTTGGCACAATGCAGATAGAGTGCTTGTCCCACGTTTCTCTGCTTTGGCTTTGTCGGACTCAATGCTGATAACCAATTTATTCAATCCATGATTTTTTACGACAGATCTATTTTCTGCCATTATCTCTTTCTCTCCCTCAACTCCACTTCTCAATCTATATGTGTTTCATGAGCAAGAAAAAGTGAAATTAAAGCGTACATCAATTTCATGATTAAGAAAAAAGAAAAAGTGAAAGCTTATATCAATTTTAAGAGCAAGAACTAACTGAGCATGGCTAAGTTGGCCAGGGGTTTGGCACAGGCAGCACCCCACGCAGATTTGACTCTCATCAACCGCATGGCGTGGGGGCAATAGTCCCTCATTGTGAGTGTAACAATCTTCCACATTAGGAACTTCAGTTTTCTTCTTAATATTGTGGAGGAAATTTATAGGGTTAATTTGTAGGAAAATTATGTAGAGTTTTCATAAATTCGATTTGTAATAATTTCATGAAGAAAAAGAAAATATTGTAAAGTACAATTCTAGAATGTAACAATCAAAAGAAATTTTCATGAGCAAGAAGAAGATGAAACTAAAGCCTACCCTTGATTCTTCTTCTAACTACTCAAGCATGCATTGAACGTATATGTGATTCTTCGTTCATATATGCATTAGCCTTTGTTCCTTTTTAATTTGCGTGTGGGACAGAATAGGATATCGATACCGTCTAAAGCTTATAACAAAGTTGGGAAAGAAGAATATATAACAAAGTTTTGTTACAAACCTCATCTGCCAGTAAAGCTATCTGTTTAATTATAGGGACACACTTAAATGCTTACCTAAACTTTTCCTCATTCTAATAGAAATAATTCATCTATATCAAATTTATTTACATGCAACTGCATTAATTGAAATATTTCTAGTAGTGAATTGATTTCAAAGATTTTTTAAATAAAAAAGGAACTTAAGTGCAAATAAGTGGGTGGGGGCGTGGGTTGCTTCTGAATTTAGTTAAATCCTAATTAAATACTTTTTTGATAGTATTTAATACTAGTTAAATACTTAATTAAACAGATTTTTGTAGAATGTATAACCAATATAATAAACAAGAGTACATATTATATTGTAAAAAGTAAGTTGTAATTAGAAATGAATAAATGTTTTTTTAAGAAATAAATAAATATTTGGTATAGTTGTAATGGAGAAGGTCTTTAATTAAAGAGAGTATGAAAATACTGATCATTTCAATCCTTTCATTCAATGCATGCGTGTATCCAACTACCGTATTTTTGCTATTGTTATTTTTACATTTCAATTATTTTTCCATACTTTTTTATAGACATTCCTCTCTCGCTTTTAAAAATTTTTCGCTAATTTTTTCCAATTATTTTTAGGTAACCCACTACATGTATAAATTTACATTGTCATGTAGCTGTTGCCAAGTTCATTGAGTAACTATTTAGTTGCTTATAATTTCTAATGCTTTAAAATCAATCTAAGTGATTTTTAATTTCGAGAACAATTTAAGTCATGAAATTAAAATAAAATTTTTTAACTAAAAAGATGATGATAAAACTATTTGAAAAATTGGATTTAATGAAATTATCAAGATCAGCCAAAATTATCCAATCCTACCAATTCACTTTGGCTATGCTATTTTGAAGTTATCTTATATACAGGGGTGATTGGGTGAAGCTGGCCGTATGGGAGGCCCATGCGTCCTGCTGTGAGACTTTTTTATAAACATGTAAAGTTAGGTGCATTTAATTTAAAATTCAAGTTTTAACATTTTTGGATGCTTTTAAGTTTTTGATTTTAAACATGGTCATATTTTTGTAATTTTCTAAGACATTTTTAGATTAAATACACCTAATTTTAAATGTTTTTAAAAAAATTAAAAAATTAAAAATGGGTCCCAAAGTTGGCCGCATGGGAGGCCCCATGCGGCCGGCCACATCCGATCACCTCTTATATATATGAGGAATGATTATGTTAGCCCGGACTAAATAAATATCTCACGTAGCCCCATGCTAACATATTTTATAATTTTTTCTTCATACACTTGTTTATCTAAGTGTATTTAACATACATGTATGAGGACCCACATGTACTTAAATATATTAATGCTTTATACAATCATTTATCTATATATAAATTTTATAGCAAATAATTAACATATTAAAAAAATAACTTCTAAGTTGTTATTTACATCAAACTATTTTATTACGTAGAATTTGTACCATTTTCATACGAGGTCCATATACATATCCAATTAGGATGAAAATTGGTATGATAATATAATATATTATTTGAAATACAATTGGTAGAATAGATCATAATTTATGATTATGTGGGGCCCATTTTGAGGTAGCTACATTGGTGCAGTGAAGATATACATATATATACAGAAAAAGAGAGAGAGAGATTCAGGTATAGTTTCACTGCACCACAATTACGGTGCAGATACCTCAAAATGGGCCCCTCATGATCATAAAATTACAAGTTATCTCACCCATTGTATTTAGAATTATATATTCTATTATCATACTAATTTTTATTCCAATTGGATATGTGTATGAAACCTATCTAAAAATGGTACAAATTACATGTAATAAAATAGTTTGATGTAAATAACAACTTTAAAGTTATTTTTTAGCATGTAAACCATTTGCTATAAAATTTATGTATAGATAAATGATTGTATAAAATATCACTACATTTAAGTACGTATATGACCCATTTTGAGACAAATACAACGTTAATAATGATACAGCTTCACTGCATAAGAAAAATTCTCATATATATATATATATATATATATATATACACACACACACACACATATATATAAGAACCCACTATGTGCAAACAAATTGCACCATAATTTCGATGTAGTTTGCTGTAAAATGGGCCCCATATATATTAAAATATAATAATATTTATATAATTATTTATCCATATAAAAATCATACTTTAGATGGTTTAGATATTTAAAATATCACTTTAAATTTGATATTTATATTTTTAAACTATTTTATTACGTTGATTTTGTACCATTTTAAAATGGGGCACATATGCATGTTGGATTTGAATGAGAATTGACATACTAATAAATTGAATAATTCTAAATATCACGGGTGGAGTGGATGTTAACTTCATGATCATGTGAAACCCATTTACAATGGACTGCACTTGATAATTTTCCTATATTTATATAGGAAATTGTTATAGTTTACGTGACTACACCATGTAGTCTTTGTATTGTGGGCCACACATGATCATAAATAGAAAGTCTACTCTGTCCATTGTATTTAAAATTATTTACTTTATTCGCATGCTAATTTTTCATTCATATTCAACATCAATACGGGTCCTATCTTAAAACGGTACAAAATTAACGTAATACAATTATTCTAACATAAATATCCATTTTAAAGTGATATTTTTACATCTAAACCATCTAAAATATTGATTTTATATAGATAAATGATTTTATAAAGTATCGTAACATTCAAGTATGTGTGGGCTTTTTCAAAAAAATATGTGCGGGCCCATTTTCCAGCAGCCTGCACCATAATTACGATGTAGTTTGTCTGTAAAGTAGCATATCTCATATATATGTAAGAACCCTTCCTGTACACACCACTGCAACGTGGGTTCCACATACATTAAAATATAATAATATATTATACAAGCATTTACTCATATAAAAAACATACTATAAACAATTTGGATGTTGAAAATGTCACTTTAAACTTGATATTTATGTTAAATTATTTTATTATGGGTGTATTTGGCAATTTAAAGAAAATGTTAAACTAAGACTTTTCAATGTAAAATTTTTTATTTTCTATAATTACCCTATTTTAAAATTATTTCTTCACATTTTCCTACACAATTACCCTATTTTCTGATCATTTCTGCATGACTACCCACACAACTAACCTATCCATTTTAACCTTGTTCTCTTTACACCTCATCATTACCCCAATCATATCGCAATATATCCTTCTAATTTAACAACTTTTACACTGAAAACTTTTCATTTAAAAGTTTTATTCATCCCAAATACTCCTGATATTGATTTTGCACTATTTTAAGCTAAAGCCCGTGCACAAGGTTGATTGGGATAAAATTTGTCATACTAATAAAGTGAATAATTTTAACTACTATGGTTGGGGTAAATTTTCTACTCATGATTAAGTAGATTACATAGTGAATGAACTACATAGTGCAATCACATGTACTAGATTAATTTCCTGTATATAATATGATTGTGTACTAGTCGTACATATATGTAGCACTCTAGTATATTTTTCATGATTTTTTATTTTTTTATTTTTTGCAGGCCCCAATATGTAAATCATATACCAATCTTTTGGAATAGTATATATTTTTATAAAATAAAAAAAATTAAAAATGACTACATTTTTATTTTTACAATTTTGAAAATGTACAATGATTCAAAAATTAGAAAATTTGGTATTTAACTAACTACATTCACACCCACAAAAATTGGAAAAAATTAGAATAAAATATACATGAGGTTAAGTAGAGTGTCCGCTTCTATGAAACCCATCTTCTATATAACTTCATTAATTTTTAACATTTTAACCATCGATGAAAAATTCACTTCATTTATTATATTTAACATTGTTTATATTATCATGGAAATTCTTTCATCTGTCTATTTTCATTATATATAAGCCCATCTACAAATGTAAAAAATCAACATAATAAAATAGTTTACTGCTAAATATCAAATTTAAAGTTATATTGTCAACATTTAAATCATCTAAAATATCATTGCTATGTTGATAAATAGTTTTATAAAATATTATCATATTCTAATACATGTGTAAATGTATTCAAGCGTTTTTCATAATTTACACAAGAATATATTATTTTTAACAAATGTGACCAATACACATACTTGATTTGGATGAAAATTGATATCTTAACTAAAGAAACGATGTTAAAATAATAAATAAATTGAATTTTCTATCAAAGATTCAAATCTTAAATTTTGAAGGAATTATACTGAATATATTATTTATAATTTAGTTACATAGAAACCGAGTCCGTTAAGTAATAACCCATTGGATAGGATCATAATCTGCATATATAGATAATCATCCTATACACTCGATTGTTACTTAGCTAAGTAACAACTTTGTATATTATACATATTATTTATTTTTATATTTTATGTAACCATGTGTACTTAGTTGATGTACTTATCATTGCGGATTTTTTAAAATAAAAAATGTTACAACGTTGGTATTTTTATTTTGAAAGGATTCTATTTTTCATTTTTGTGTGGATTGTTACTGGCCTGCGCCTGTGATTCGGCTAGCCTGGTGAGTGAGATAGCCTTCAGCGCTGTTTTTTGGGCTTAGAGGCTCAACGTGGGACTGGCTTACTAGGCTTGGATCTGGGCCTAGTCTGGCTCAGCTCACCATTTGGCTTTTTTTTTTTTTAAATAGCCCATGTTCCCCATTTCAAGAGCTCAAATTTGCTGATTTTGAAATCTAATTGTTGACACCCCACCTTTGGGCCCAAAAATGGATAAAATGGAAAAGGTCCCAAGTCCAAACAAATTCAAGGCAAAAGGAGGTTCAAGCAAGCTAAGCAGGCCCTTCTAAACTCAGTCCACGGGAGTGAAGCTCCACCAAACTTCGAAGCAGGCTTTTCAACAAACCAGATCCGGCCCACGAGAGCGAAGCTCCTACAGGCCACCTCAATGGGCTCCACAAAGCAGCCCACTAAGCCTCAGAAGCAGGCTTCTCTACAACTTTGCGCCTCTACAACGACCCACCTAAAACAACGGGCTTAGCCAAGCTCTAGCGCACCAAGTTCTAGCCCACTATGGAAGGAGCCCGCCAAGCTCAAGTTCATGGACCAAGTCCAACCACTCAAGAGGGCTAAGGCCCATACTCTCACCCCAAGGCTCATGATCTCAACTCAAGCTTAAGTCCAACCACTCATGAGGCCCAAGGCCCATGATCTCAACTCAAGCTCAAGTCCAACCACCTAAGAGGCCCAAGGCCCATAATCTCAACTCAAGCTCAAGTATATGGATCAAGTCCAAACTCTCAAGCGGCCCAAGGCTCATGATCCCAACTGAAGTCCAAACCCATGGACCAAGTCTATGACCCCAAGTGGCCCAAAAGCCCACTCCTACATCTATAAAAGGAGGAGCCCCCCTCTCATTCAAGACACTTGAAGAGAGGCATCCTAGAGGGGAGGACGGGAGTCTGCAGCCACGCCCTGGTGTCCCGATTTTCCCGTTCTCCTCGCTACAAGCTTCTTCTCCACACTCCCCCTTTCCATCTCTCCTGTTCTCCCAAATATTTCATTTTTCCCTTTTCACGCCCATGCAAACCGCCTCGGGTTGGCAGATCTCGCCATATTTGCTTCAACCCGAAGGCTGGAACCCAAACTCTATATGACCAGTGCTTTATTTCCTTAAACAGGGGCTAATCTTCCTTTAAAGATCAGTGGCGACTACGTTTTTTTCTTTATTTTTGCGTGCGTGTTTAAGCTAACACCCCGGCAAGGCGGGTGCACGCGAGTCCACGGATCCCCGCATAATACTCTATTGTTATGCTGTCGGATTTATGACTTGATCCGTGTACAGAAAGCCCCGTCTTAGCCATTATGCCGCCGAACCCGCAAGAAAATACCCATACGCCAACTTTTCTGAAAAATATGAAGCCTAACGCGTTTTACCCCATGTGGATGGAGGAAATTTAAGCCCACGGTGTTGTCCAACACGATCCAAATTTTCAAGGTCCAGGAAACCATTCCGAGCCCATCGTAGCGCTCATGGCGGGTGCTACAGCTTGGCGACTCCATTGAGGACGGCGTTGCTGGTCTACATAGGGCACAAGGGGGACAAAAACTTGAAGATTGGAGCTTCTTTCTCGTTGAACAGCGAGCTCCAAGGACATCTCCATCTTCCAGCAGCGAGTTTCTGGTGTTGCTGCCCAAATCGCGTAGAAACTTGAAAAGTTTTTAGGTCCAGAGGCATTCAACTCAGAAACTAGAAAGAACTCGTGAACGGGGAGAACTATTGAACACCGCCTCGTAACTGTCCAGAAATATAAAATGAGCCTAAACGAAAGACCCCTAGCAGATATAAAATCAATTAATGCTAAAAAAAAATCCAGCGTAAAAATCATATTTTTTCCATAACCTGGGTGTTTTCTGGTCACACTTCCAGAAACGTTTCAAGCGAACTGGTCTTTCCTCCAGAGACTCTTCAAGCGAACTGGTCATACTTCCAGAAACGCTTCAAGAGAACTGGTCCTTTTTTTCCAGAAACGCTTCAAGCGAACTGGTCACTTTTCTAGAGACGCCTCAGGCAAACACAACACGTGGACCTCGAACATTCTCACATGTGGAACTTAAAATAAATAACATCTGCAAAGAGCACAAAAGGACCTGGATTTGCAAGCATCCATCCAAAGCTTGATCTCCTTATTATTTTTTTATAAGTACTAATCACTTTTATTGATTGCTCAGGTTCTTCACCATAGCTTGAAGGTGAAGCAAATCAACCACAGATCTAAGCGCCGTGATTACTAAATCGAGAGCGGCTAGGATGGAGTCCGAGCAATCCTCACTGTATAAAGAACGTGATCACTAGCTCGAACAGTCCATTAAAGCTTATATGGCAGCCATGGACAAGAGGATGCAAAAGTTGAAAGAAGCCTTATCAAACATGAGGCAACCTCTAATTGGTGGCCAGAATATGGCTACACCACCATTCTATTCTCAAAACCCGAACATGGAGCAAGATGGAGGACCTCAACAATCTTCCCACAAGTCAAGGAACGATCATTACAAAGAAAATGAGGTGGTCTTAGAACAAGGCCGCAATGAAATCCAAAATCTCAAGAATCAACTCCAAAATCAACTGAAAGAAATGAAGGAGAAAATTCGACAACATCAAGGGGAGGGCCTACCCTCGACCAAAATAGAAGATCTATGCCCATTCCCCGACATCAAGATACCCGAGAAGTTCGAGATACCGGCTCTACCTGCATATGAAGGAGACTCATGCCCAAGGGCTCACTTAAGGTCTTTTGCGGCATCTTATATCCCTTGGTAAAGAGCGAAGAAGTCTTGTTATTCCAACATAGCCTAAAGAAAGACGCTTTAGAGTGGTACACCGGTACACATCACTTGATTGCTGGTTAATTAAAGCATGAGAACAACTCTCCTTGGCCTTCATGGACCACTTTTCATATATTCTAAACATGGCTCCCAAAAGAGTCGATCTCGAGGCGCTCAATCAAAAAGGGAATGAAATATTCTCAAAGTACATGGCTAGATGGCGTGCCTTGGCGGCGAAGATGAAAAGCTTGTTGCCGTTGGATGAGCAAATCTCCATCATCATCAATTCAGCACACCTGAGCATCTCAGGATATCTCATTTCTCACTCTTACGTCAACTTCACTCAACTCCTTCAAGTCGAGGACCAAGTGGAGGCGGGAATCAAACATGGCACCATCTCTCCATGGCCACAACAGGGGAATGTCATTTATCCTGAACAAGCAAGCCAGACATCTCAAATAGTGGACATCGACATGAAAATCAATTTTATCAAAGGTAATGCCAAAACCTTTGACCCTTCTATTTTCATAACAAAAGCCCAATCCTATAACGCTCCTATCATTTTACAAGGCCGAAATTTCAATTCTATTGTCCTTCTGACGAGGTATATTTTGGCCTGGACAATATCACTGAGTATGCAAGGCGGGCGACAATATCAGCAGAGTTTGGAACTGGACAAAGCAGAACCCGCCTATATACAAAGAAATGGAGCTAGCAATGATGCAGGACAAAATTTTCGGACTAGCTTAAACATTGCTGGCAAGGCCAAGCACCAAACAGCGTCGATAGAAGCAAGTGGGAGGAAGAAGAAGGAATCTGTGGTCTCAGCTTCCTCTTCTCTCCGTCACGAAGAATGATAACAGACAGACAAGCGATAGCTTCGGTAGAAGCCTGTCTGTCATAGCAGACGGAAGCAGCTAGCGTCCTTGCGCCATGGCGAACATCGACATAGAAGGGATCCTGAAGGAGCTTCCGAGCGATGGCCGAATACCGACGATCGTCCGCACGCTTGGGCTTGCGTCTCGGTCAGTGCCTATGCTGGAGCAGCAGCTGTCGAAGCGGCTCAAGGAGAAGGACGTTCAGCTCGACGCCGTCCGGCGCCGAAACTCCGAGCTGGAGGAGAAGGTGAAGCAGATGAACACGGAAAACCAAGTCTGGTGCCACATCGTCCGTACCAGCCTCAAGCAAGTCTTGCTGTAGAAGTCAGGCACAGTGCTGCCGCCGGCCAAGGAAGGCTACGGCGACAGCAACAACAGCCTTACCACCGGCGGCGATGACGACGGGTCGACAACAGCGACAGCTTCTCCGGTCTCAGCCAAGACCCCAGCCGGCAACCGGCGAATCACCTTCTCGAAACTCATGTAGTGGCTTGTCTCCTTCGGCCTCTTCGTCCTTCCTCCTTTTCAAGCCATGCATCCCAGCAACGTCAAGAAGACCTGGGACACCAACAATCTCTTGCTCGTCGCCTTCGCCATTCTCTTCGGAATCCTCTGCCGCAGCAGTAACACCAGTAATGGCAGCCACCACGGTAGCAGCAACGCAGAAGACGGCGTGTACAAGACTCTAGAAAAATCTGAATCATCCAATGGGGAAGATCGGCAGATCCCCAGATGGTTGGATCAGTATGGAAGCGATCCAACGCCGCTCTTCAATCAGCCAACACCACCAGTTGCGGCGGCAACTACATCATCAGCAGATTCCGATTCGACCAGGGCAGCCACATTCGGCAGGTTACGGAGCAGCATCTCTTACCAAGATCTGCGGAAGCAGGAAGCGTGCGCATCGGCATCGGATGACATTGACAGTTTGGGCCTGAATCGTCTCGGCGGAGGCGGCGATGTTAGGATCGTCGACCCCAACTTGCACCAGAGCTTCCAAATGAAGGTCCAGTAGCTGTAGCAGCAGTCCGTTGAGCAACCGGCGGACGGGTCGGCCGCGAGGTCCAACGGCGTGGATTTACAGAGGAATGGCGGTCGATGGCATGGACGAGCCAGACGTGTCATGGGTGCAATCTCTTGTGAAGGATGGCCCTTCATCAGCTTCTGGCTGGCTTGGTTTGCAAAAGTAGCAGGAACAGAAGTTCGAGCCCGGCAACGACGAGTTCCATGCATCGCCGGAGATGCTTTCTCCCTGGGCGGAGCAGCTCTACATTGAACAGGAGCAGCCTTAGCAGCCTCATCGTACGGCCTTCAAAGAACGAAGGTGGCGGCAGCAGCGGTGGTGTGAGCAATTACGAGACTCGCGAATTCCATCGAGAGAAGAACAACGCGGGTAGCATCGCCCATAGCAAAAACCGCAGCCATAGCCACACCAATGGAAACAGCAGCTATAAGGATCGCAACGGGTCCGGTAGCGAAGCTGGAGAAGAAGCTCAACAAGCTGGAGGTGTACTACCAAGGTCTGAAATCAAGTCTCGACGTCTGCAGCGGATCATCGCCGCTGAATCTCCAGATCGGTGTCGGCGAGGTGAACTGGACGAATCAGACAGTCGAGTCGTTCATTCGCACCGTCGCCGGCGCTCGGTCCTTAGTACGACAATTTAGCCGGTGCCTGACACTGCATATGCGGCAGACGGGAGGCGAAAAATCCCAGGATGGGATCACGATTGTTGGATGGCTGCTCCTGCAATGGAGAGCGCAGCTGCTGCCACAGCCATGCGATCGGTGTTGCAGCGGGTTGCCTAGGCGACCGAAAGGTCTGGTAGGCTTGCGGAGCGAGTGCGGGTAGTGGCCGTCAGCAAAACCAAGCCCGTCTCTCTCATTCGCCATGTCTACGACTTTGGCCATTGATGCTTCGGTGAGAACTACGTTCAAGAGCTCGTGGAGAAGGCCACGCTGCTGCCCGCAGACATCGAATGGCATTTCGTTGGGTACTTGCAGAGCAACAAAGTGAAATCTCTTCTAGCTGGCGTCCCTAATCTTGAAATGGTTGAGACTGTGGATTGCTAATCATCTAGATCGTGCTGTTGCAAGCATTGGGAGGAGGTGCTGAGCAAGGGGACAAGGCATTTCAGTGAGGAATTCAGCAGATTCTGCGATCGGAGTGGTGGCGGTGGCGCCCATGGAAGGCCGGCAATGCATTTGCATCGGCGAGAGATACGAAGAGAGCAGGAGGAGGAGAGATTCCCGGCAGGAGGATTCAAGCATTTCGGAAAATCCTTGCAACTTTTTGGATGCTCTCGGCGTTCTTCTAACCTGTCCCATGGATTCCTACCTCGAGAGCGAGCTCGAGAGGCGCTGCAAGCAGCTCTTTCGTCTCTGGCTGTCTCCCGCCGCCAAGAGGATTGAATTCCTCAAGAAAACCGCTCAGTCGATCCGCGCGGTGGTAGGGAACGCAAGCCACGGTGCCGACGCGGAGACGATTGACGCGCTCCCCAACCTGGAGATTGTCTCGTGCTTCAGCATCGGGTTGGACAAGGTCTATCTCGACAAGTGTAGGGAGAAGGGGATTAGAGTCACGAACATGCCGGATGTGTTGACAGACGACGTTGCATCGCGATCGGGCTGATATTAGCAACGTTGCGGAAGATCCCCGCGTTGGATCGGTACGTTGGAGGGTCTGGACATGGGGTTGAGGTTGAGGCAGAAGTAGCACTCGGAGGAGGCGTACATTGTGCAGGTCGTGGGCAACCCACCGCTGTAGAACTCGAGGGTGGGGTTGTACTGAGCCATGGCGCCCGTCACGATCACGTCCAGGTATTTGGTGTTGGGCCAGATCCTCTTGATGATCCCGTCCAAGTTCCCGTCTGAGCACTCGTCCATGATGAGCTGGGCGAGCTTGGGAATCGGCGGGATCAAGAGCGAATGAATTATGAGTGGAATCCGAACCGGAATTTCAGTGGTAGAGGAGACGCAAAAAGGAGCGGTAATTGCGCTTAGAAATCGACGAGACGCAAAAAGTGCAGGAGGAAGTAACAGCTTCCCAATTCAAAACAATCCAAGATAGTTCCGCGGCAGTAAGGTTCCGCGGCAAAAGTTTAATGACCAGCAACAGAGTTCCGCGGGAAAGCGGTTCCGCGTGAAGACGATTCCGGGGGAAGACGATTCCGCGGGAAGGCGGTTCCGCGGGAAAGCAATTCCGCGTGAGCTTGCATCCACAGCCGCGGAACTTGCACCAAGCCGGCCAAAAAGCTTATAAATAGCCGCATTCGGCTTCTCATTCGACACAACGAAAAAACAACGGGGAACGATAGCTCTCCCACACTGAAGAGAGAACGTGAGTTCTCCATTTTCTTTTTTTTAGTTAAAAAAAAGAAAAAGAAAAAGAGAGAGAGTTTCTTTCTTTTATATATATATACATATATATTATTTTCAAAAACTACTTTTCCCAACGTGGATACTCCCCGACTGGCGGGTTGAAT
>JAXCLR010009904.1:0-13777 GCA_035584095.1 Annona squamosa | reverse complement strand
TTACTTATAGAAAACTTAAAAATTGGTGGCTAGCAAGATGTTGATGGTGGCTTACTTAGTTTATTCTCATTTTATTTTATGTAGTTCAAATTAATAGATGAGATGTAAACACTTTTATATATTTTTTGTCTTTTTTGTAGGATGATTTTACTTAATATATAGAGAAGATCCTAGAATGTTAATATACTCGATCTTAAAATTATGGCATGGGCTTTGATTTTTAGACCGGGCCATTACAATATCGGTGCTCATTTAATATATGAAAATTAGATGGCTATCTTCCAAGAGGAATTTAATAATAAGAAATTCATTCATCTGAGCTTTGTGAGTTTCTAATTTACTTGGAAGAATAACAAAAGGCACATGGCTAGAGTTGATGTTAGATTAGACAAGGCTATTACTAACACTAATTGGCTTGCTATCTTTTCTTATATATAAAAATAGCACATAAACACAGTTGTGTCAAATCGTTGCCCGCTCATGCTAGTGTTGAATTACAAAATTAAAATTAAAAAACCTAGAAGGAAGTCCATATATGAATAGTTTTAGAGAAAACATGATAAACTGAAATAAGAGCACTTGTGGAAACATAAGTAACTAAATTATAAACTGCAGGTAACAACTTCTAAACAAACTTCAAGATATAAAACCTTCAAATAGGGACAATGAAGAAATCGAAAAGTAAGAAAAAATAATCATTTCTTTTTAAAGGATAAGGAGATCATTTGTGGAGGTAACATTCAAGAAATAATTTGCTACAACACAAAATAAAAATACAACTCTTGTCATGAATGTTCATATGCGAAAAGAAAGAAAAACTATATTGAATTTTTGAAGGATGAAAGTGTTGGTCACGAGTTTATGGCTATTACCTAAGAGGAGATGGGTGAATTGGATATTTTTAAATTTTTACTTAAACAGAAATGTTCTTTCTGTTTAGTTTAATCTCTTAATGAAACAAATGAAGAATATGGAGAAAAATAAAGCATTAAAAGCAGATATGCAAACCATAACAGTAGACACAAATTTTATAGTGGTTCGGCCAACCTTCCCTACTCCACTTTTCCAAACTCACACTTGTTGTGACTTGGGTTCTACTAATATATTTGTTAACTACAACTAGAGCAATAACTCTTTTTTAGATTTCAGCTCTAGGGGCTTATACAAAATACAGCAGAAGTAAGTGGCGAGTCACACTCAAGTTACAACGTTACTTTGCTTTCACTTGGTTTCAATATCCAATATCAAACCAAGTATCAAATATAAATATTGAATCAAATAAAAGAAACTACACTTTACAAGTTGTGTAGGCAGCTTTCAACTCATGGAAGAACTTGTAGAGAGAATGATTTGATCAGCGGTGTAGCTTTTAATAAGTTGGAGCAAAGTTCTTCACTTGAAATTGATACTGATCACTTAATGCTTTGAGAGGGTGAAAGGTGAACACAATGAATGCTTTTTCTAACATCTAGCATGTCTACTTGAATGCTCTTTTATAATTGTTGAGTAAATTTGAACATTTAGAGGTAGGTGGAGTGCATTTAATGTGCTAACGTTTAAATTTTTTCGACCGTTGCGACCCAAGTCACATATGAAGTCGACTTCGGATGCGACTTTGCCCAAATCGCAAAATAGAGTTGACTTCAGTCTCGAGTATGTCGTTAAGCTCCACTTCAGGTCGACTTTGTATTGGTCTTGACCCAAGTCGTAGGTGAAGTCGACTTCAGATACGACTTCACTTTCTGTATGCTCATGATGGAACTTGGAATTTTTTGAAAGTGATCTTGATTGCTTGTTATTCATCTCATATCTTATTCATCCAATAATACTATTTGTCTTAAATGCATAAACTTGGAACTTGGCATGTTCATGTTCTCTTGAAGTCTTTGTCTTCTTTGCCTTGAACTTAGAATGATTTGCTTTTCTTATTTTGCAATCCATAGATGTATCCAATGATTTTTTCCTTGAATGATATATCATCTTGAATGATTAATTCATGAATATTTGCTTGTCTGGACTGTATTTATCTTCACTTTGGCTCAAGTTGGATGCCTAGGTCGACTTGGGGTTCAACATCACTTAAGTCACTTATGGAGTCGACCTAGGAATGTGACTTCACCCAAGTCACATACAAAGTCGACTTCGGTTGCGACTTCACCTGTCATTTACTCTAATTTCAACGCTGGAAAGATTTAAATATCTAAATTTGATAGTAGAGTCGACTTGGGTCTGCGACTTTACCCAAGTCACAACTGGAGTTGACTTAAATTGCGACTTCACCTGTGTTGGTTCCCAAATTCAACACTGGAAGTTTTTTGCTTTCTCCAAGTTGATTCTTGAGGTTGACTTGAGTATCGACTTCACTCAAGTCGATGACTAAGTCGACTTGGCTTTGCGACTTGATCTGCCAGGTTCTGAAATCTAAGTTTTTAGCCGTTAACCAATTTTAACAAACCACATTAGTATCCAAAATAATTTTAAATTGAGTTGTTAATCATCAAAACATAGATTGTGCTTAATTTTTCATTGATTCTAACAATCTCTCCCTTTTTGATGATTGACAAAACCAATTTGAGTTATACCATTCATTTACTTTAAAAATTAACATTTCATCCTTGTTTTGGCGCTTAGAACATACATATGTCATTTGCATTGCGTTCCAAAGTTAATGAAATCAACATATAGGGTCTATTTGGTATTTGCAAAAACCCGTAAAATCGTATAAAACTTTTCAAACCCTGGGCGGTTGCGGAAAAATCCATCATTTCACCGTTCTTTCGTTGCAGATATACCGAAATTCAGCGCTGGCAGATATACCACACCACTCGTAGCCGCCGAATTTGGACGGGAATAATCAAAGACGTTCAATTTTAAAATGCAACTGCATCTCCTGTGAGGCATTAAATGGGGAAAACATTTGCAAACAGGCCTTCTGACACCAAATGAAAGTGGCCGTATGCATGCGGTCTCCCCTGTTCATTTATCTGACGCACATCATTTATATGCAGTGACATTTTTTCCGTCGGGGAAACCTGTCAAAAAGATTTTTCAAATGCCAAACGCACCCATAATGGCAAATACATACAGCACGCATTTTATATACATTCAACAATTGCAATTCAATCAGAAACATATGTCATATCCAACTAACCATTGCAATTCATTCAAAAATAGATCATATGCATATATAATCAAGCAATTGTATACAATATGAAATAGAAAAATGCAAAATGACCTACATATACATATTACCCATCCCATGAAAGCAAACTAATCCTAAAAACTCAAATCTCTGTCCCTTTTTTGTAAAGGAATTAAAAAGGAAACAGGAAAATCGGGATTTAGCAAATTGAAACGCTAATATAGGGTAAGATGGATGACGAGAAGGTGGGGTAGGCCGGATATGAGCAGATGAATAAAAGGATGAGAGAGGCTAAATGATGGGTTCAACTCTCATGGATTCATCGAAATATGGATTAATATCAGGCAGGCTTGGCACGAGATGACCTCGACTCTTCTCGTCGCAAGCCGGCACTTGAGGGTGCGCAGTTCACGATCCATCTTGTCCTGGCGAGTGTGCATCTCCATCATCGCCGTGTGAAGTCCCACCAACTGAGACGTGATCCAGTCTTCCATTTGTTCAAGGTGGCCCCTTATGGCATTGACGGAGGTAGCCCAGGTCGGTGAGTGTGGACGGGGATCGAGAAGCTGTGAGCCTCTAGGAGAGCATGAGCCATGTGATTGTGATGATATGGGCTCTGCAGGTGCTGCCAGTGGTGGAGACGGAGCTGCATCCTACTGCGGGGATGGAGGTGGTTACTCCCCCTCAAGACGAGCATCCTCAACTGCAGGTTAGGCTGGTTCCATTTTTTTCCTAATTCTTTATGCCCAGAATGCTTCCAAATTTATCCTCATCCATGTTAATAAAATCCTTGTTTATGACATTTGTAGGCTTCAAAACCTCAAACAACTCCCGTCTAATTCGACACCAAGATAGTGCATGATCCTAGTGATCCATGTCCCATACGGTAGCATGCCTCATGGATTATCTTTCTTTGAGGCCAAGGCTTCCAAAAGCAGAGCGGGCAGACTGACCTTTACCCAATTTTCCACTTTCTACAAAATTTTCGCCTCTTGTGGGTTCGATTGGTTTCGTCCTTCTCCTTTTAGGTAGACACAGTGAGCAATCAAGAGCCATAGAACCCTCAATCTGGGAGATAAATCCATGTGATTGAGGAATTTAATTTCCAGATGGTATTTGTTGCTCTTTATTAACTGGTTATACATCTGTGGAAATGTTAACCCTTTGGGAATGCTCTCATCTGCCTCGGGAACATCCAATATATGTGCAATTCGGTGGACTGCAGTATCTCTGTGATTTGTACTCCCAAATATCAAATTTATTTCTTTTCTTTTTACAAATGTAAGATAATACTCCTGATCTCATAAGTAGTAGAAAACACTAGTTAGATTAGGATTTACCCTATCATCGGCTCTCAATAGCCGTGTCCATCCTTGGAAGTCGAATAGTTCCTCAATTCTAAACTCATAATCACACAAAAACTTAAAGTCAATGATCTTGGGGACAAAAATCTTACGTTTGTAGAAACTCTTGTAGAATCGGTTGTACTCTTGCTCGATTCTAAAGTATGTAGTTTGCATCTTTAACACCTGTCCCTTCTGTGTAGGTATACCCTGCCTATTGGCAGCCGACAAAGTCTCGCTGCTTGAGCTGGACTCAATATTGGCTTGTCGAGGTGCGGACGACGATGGATTGGCCTAGAGGAATCGCACGCGGCGACTCGTAGACGCGGAGGCTTCCTCCTAAACCCATTTTGACGGAGTCTGCTGTCGGCAGGGCACCCCCTCGCCTGTAGTAGATCAAGATAGTCTGGATATGACCAATTTGGAGAGTTTTGTAACTGCTTTAGGTGCCATAGGTTCAACTTGAGATGAGTTTTGAGGTGGAATTAGAAATGGGACTTTGAGAGAGCAAGGGCAGTTGAGAGAGAAAAGAAGGAACAGAGGTAGTGGCTTTCGAGAGGAAGCAAGGAGTGATGGCAACAGTGTAAAGAGAGAGAGGAAAAACGATGACTTATGAGGGAGCCGGTGGCTGAAAATTATTGCCCGAGGTGATGGCAGCCGTCGAACAGTGATGGAGAGAAAACTGTAGAGAGAGAAAGAGAGAGAAATGAAGATGAACTAGAAAACAGTGAGAAAATGGGAATGAAGCACGGAGAGAGAAATCAGAGAGAGAGAGCAATGGCGACTGGAAAGGGAGAAAAATAGGAAATGGCGCCAGAGGAGAAGGAGATGAGGAGGAAGGGGAAATGAGAGGGAAGAAGAGAAGAAAGAGGAAGAAAGAGTAGTCGAGCAAGAAGACGAGTCATCGAGCAGGAAGACGAGTTGTCGCTGCTAAAGTCGACTTGCCCTAACCGAAGTTAACTTCGCCCCATCCGAAGTCGACTTCGGTGAAGTCAACTTGGGTTGACCGGAGTCGATTAGGCTTACTCGATTTGGTTTTTCTATAATGCTCTCGCTATCATATTTTGTTTCTAATCAAACTCAATTATACTCATATCATATCTAATTTTATTAAATGGTTCTTTTGCTAATTGTTTGGTGAAAATATCTGCAATATGATCTATAGTTTTAACATATTCTAAGCAAATGTCATGATTTTCAACATGTTCACGAATAAAATGATGTCTCACATCAATATGTTTTGTTCTAAAATGCAACACATGATTTTTGGTTAAATAAATAACACTTGTATCATCACATCTAATTGGAATATCATGATAATCAACATCATCGTCCTTGAATTGTTATTTGATCCAAAGCAATTGGGCATAACAACTCCTAACGACTATATATTCGTCTTCTGTGGTAAATAGAGCAACACTAGTCTGTTTTTTTCAAAACCATGAAACCAATATGTTTCCAAAAAACTAACAGATTTCACTAGTGTTTTTTCTATCTACGTTGTAACTAGCAAAATCTGCATCCGAGTAGCCGATCAGATCAAATATTGATCCCTTTGGATACCATAGTCCTAGATTACTGGCATTTATCAAATATCTAAAAATTCTTTTTACAACTATTAAATGTGATTCTTTAGGACATGATTGGAATCTATAAAACATGCAAACACTAAACAAAATATCAGGTCTAGAAGCAATTAAATATAATAATAACCCTATAATGCTTCTATACAATTTTTGTTCAATAGGTTTACCTTTTTCATCCTTGTCGATCTTGATAATTGAACTCATTGGTGTGTTTGCGTCTTTGCTATTTTGCATTCCAAATTTTTTTAACATTTCTTTGACGTACTTGGACTGATTTATGAAGATCCCTTCCGCTAGTTGCTTAATTTGCAGCCCGAGGAAGAAGTTTAATTCTCTCATCACGCTCATTTCAAATTCACTCTACATAATCTCAGAAAATTCTTAGCACAGAGTTTCATTAGTAGCATCAAATATTATGTCGTCAACACAAATTTGAACAATTGAAATATTTTTATCCTTATACTTGATGAATAATGTTGTATCAACCTTTTCTCTTTGAAATTCATGATCAATTAAAAATTTGTTTAACCTTTTATACCAAGCTCGTGAAGCTTGTTTTAGTCATATAATGCTTTAATTAATTTGAAAACATATTTTGATTGATCATTTTCTTCAAATCCCAGAGGTTGTTCAACATAAACTTTTTCATTCAAGTATCCATTCAAAAAATATTTTTTACATTCATTTGAAATTATTTAAAGTCCATGTGAGAAGTAAATGCTAATAGGATATGTATGGCTTCTAATTTGGAAACAGGAGCATAGGATTCTTCAAAATCAATTCCCTCTTCTTGGAAATATCTTTTGGCTACCAATCTAGTTTTGTTTCTCACCGCAAGTCCACTTTTTTCTAATTTGTTCCTAAAGATCCACTTGGTACCAATAACTGTGCAATCTTTGGGTCTAGGAACTAGGTGTCATATATTGTTTCTTTCAAATTTATTTAACTCTTCTTGCATTGTGGTGGTCCAGTTTTCATCATTAAGACCTTGATCAATGGATGTTGGTTCAATTTTTGACACAAAAGCGAATTCTCCACAAATATTGTATCCTGACATTCTAGTTTTTAGACACAATCTTCTAGTTTTTACTCCTTCATAGATATTACCAATAACTTGCTCAATTGGAAAATTATTTTTGAATTTTAACTTAGTTAGAGGTTTGTAAGAATTTTTACCTTCACTTACCCTCTCTTCTGTGGAATTTTCTTATTTTATTTCGGCCTCTCCTTGTTCCTCTTGTAGTTCCACCTTTGGGTTCCTTGATGCCTCATCTGTATTACTCAACTCATCTTTCTTTCTCAGAGTTTGGTTAAATTCATCAAAGACAACACTATTGATTCTTCTACTATTTAATTTTTCTTGTTAAAGACTATATACTTTGCTATTTGATGAATAACCAAGGAAATTTGTCTTATCACTTTTGGCATCTAATTTACCCAAGTTAGTTTTTCCATTGTTTAATACATAGCAGGTATATCCAAGAGTATGAAAATATGATATGTTTGGTTTTCCTCCTTTCCATAGTTCATATGGGGTCTTTTTCAAGATTGCTCTGATAGTAACTCGATTTAATACATGAAAAGCTGTGCTTACAGCTTCACCGTAAAATCTTTTGGATAATTTACTCTTATTTAGCATAGTTCTAACAATTTCTTGTATTGTCCTTTTTTTCTTTCAACTACCCTATTTTGTTGGAGGGCTCTTGGTGCAGAAAATATATGGTGAATTCCTTTTTCATTGCGAAATTTTATGAATCGTATATTTTCAAATTCACCATTATAATCACTTCTAATATAAATGATTGTATTTTATTTTTCATTTTGCACTAAATTTGAAAACGTGACAAACATAGAAAATACTTTATCTTTACTAGCGAAGAGTATTATCCATATAAATTTTGAAAAATCATCAATAATTACAAATACATACTTTTTTTCAATAATGGTTAAAATGTCTGATGGCCCATAAAGATCCATATGCAATGATTCAAGTGGCCTAGTCGTTGAAATTTCTTTTTTAGTGGAAAATGACATCTTGGGTTGCTTAGATAATTGATAAGCCTTATAAATCTTATGCTTGTCATATTTAAGCTTTGGTAACCTTTCCACTAGGCTCTTTTTCCACAATGTTTTAATATTTGATATATTAATGTGCTGAAGCCTTTTATGTCATATCCATGGATCATTTTCTATGGCTATTAGACATTTTCCATCAAGTTCATCTAAACAATCCAAATATACATTTTCGTGTCTTTTGCCACTAAAACTATGTAATCATCATCAAATACATTGTATATAAAAGATTCAAATACAACTTTATAACCTTTATCACATAATTGGCTAATACTCATTAAGTTATGTTTGAGTCCTTCAACAAATAATAAATCATCAATACATGTATTGGAATTTCCATAAACATTTCATTTACCTTTAATTATACTTTTTTCATTATTCCTAAAAGCAACCATTTATTTACTATACAGTTTGATCTTATGAAACAATCCTTTTTCTCCTGTCATATGTCTTGAGCAGCCACTATCCATAAACCACATATTGTTGGCCTTTGCTCTAAGATAAACCAGCAAAAATAAGGTCAAGTGGAGCTTATCTTTTTTGTACCCATTTTATGGGTCCATTTGGGTTAGTTAACCATTGGAATCTACGTTAATATACCCTTGAAGGCATAAATCCAATGCTCTTAGATATCCAAGCCAATTTTGCACTAAGCTCATGTAATTTTCTTATTTTACATTGATATACCTTGTGCCCCATCTTATTACAAAAATTACAAGCTCCCGAGAGGCTTAAAGTGGGAATTCATGTAGTAGTAGGTTCCCAAGTTGGTCTTTTGATCTAAGCAACATGATTCATTTTTGGTCTAGCATGAGTGGGCTTTGCTTGGTTTTTATAAGTCCTTGGAACATTAGACTTGCTACTTTCTCCCTTCTCAAATGTAGAATACATAAGTCCTCTCTTGTTATTTTAGGTGGTCATATTCAAAAATATTTTAACATTTTTCTCTAGATTAGAGAACTTAGTAAGTGATTCATTTTTCTTTTTAAGTTTTTTCACCTCACTTGTGAAAATGTTCTTTCCATTTGTTACATGGTTAACTTTTTTTGCTAGTTTTCCGTTTACAATAATTACTACATTAACTTATTTATTTCCTCATGTAATGAATCATAGGCTTGTTATAGTTCTTCCAATTCAGCACATTTGAAACATTCATTTGTGGAAAAGAAAATAGAAATAAATTTTGGCTTAGAGGTTACCTCTTCACTGCTCATGCAATTTGTTGAAATGGTTTGATCCTTCAAAATTTCTATTACTGCAAAGCATAAGTTGAAATCTTCTTCCATTGTAGTCATGCAATAGATCCTTGAGCAATTTGTAGCCGCATTTTCTTCATTTGAGGAGTTGCAAGTTGTGGACGTCTCCTCATTGATGTACATGCCTCTTTCTTTAGCTTTTTAAAATTTTCTGTTTTCGCCTCGAGCATTCTTTTTCCTTCGTTCCCTTGATTTGTTTCTTTCGAGTGTTGGGCATTGGACTTGCATATGCCTCATTCCACTACACCGGAAGCACTTTGTAGGCTCCTTCTTTTTCTCCTTTGAGTTTCTTTCTTTAAAGCTCTTGAAATTCTTTCCTTAATGTCTTATGAGTAGCGCTATCTCTTCGTCGTCATTTTGAGAGGATGAGATGGAGTCATTTGAAACTTGTGCAGCTTTTAAGGTAATAGCTCTTTTGTCTTTATGTTGCTCCTCATTTCTCCTCTTTATCAACTCATGTGACATGAGTGAGCTTATGAGATCTTGAAGCCGTAGCATGTTGAGATCCTTTGCTTCCTCAATGCCCGTAATTTTGGAAGTCCATGATTTGAATAGTGCTCTTGAAATTTTCATTACCTGCTTAGATTAAGAAATAGCTTTTTCGAGACCTTTAAAGGCATTAGTAATTTTAAAAAATTTAACAAATATTTCAGAAATATTTTAAATCTCAAGTATTTTAAAGCTTTCTAACTCTCCAATCAAAATATTTCATCTTGTCCTTTGGACTTGAAAAGTTCCTCACAAATAGATGTCAGTGTATCCCAGATCTCTTTGGCAGTTTGGCATGAAGATACCCTATCATATTTGGATGTCGTTAATGCACAAAAAAGGAGTTTATGACTTTTGCGTAGCTTTTAACGGTTCTAACTTCCTGTGGCTCCCCAAACCGAGATGTCACTTCCTTACCTAAAGACCTTATTGATTGGTAAATGTGAATCAGGATTGTTGCCCTGATCATGCGGCGGATTCTTAAATTAGATCTCGTCCAAATTTTTTTCGATTCATTTCTTTATCCATCCTCATTTCTTTTCTTTATATCGCACTTCATTCGTCTTGTAAGCAAAGGTATACTTGTAATTTCGTTGCACATAGCATTTTAACATATTATAGAGATTTTTTATAACTTTTTCCTAAACTTATTCCCTGGCAGTTGTCATCAATTGTATATATCATTCATAAAATTTTTATCTCGTTCTCTTACATCCTTGGTTTTACAACCTAGCTAAGCCATAACCATATAAAATTCATTCATAATTGAATGCTAAACACTTATACTTGTACATAAACATTATTGTATCTTAAAAATTCCAAACTTATCATTCGATACACATAACTAATCATTTAGTACACACATGAATACTATGTCATACCTTTCCTCAATTACAACGTGCTCTCTACCTCTTGAGCTTCCCTTTACCTATCTGAAGTTAAGAAAAACAAAACGTGAATGATGAACTCAGTAAGCAAGCATTTAGCATTTTCATATAAATGTATTTCTCTCTATTTGGTAGAAGACTCTTATCAAGAATCAACTATCAACAAAAAGAAACATTTCATGAAAACTTGTCATAAAACTTTACATTTAAATCCTTCATAAAATCTTTCATGTAAATCATACATGACAACCATTCATATAAACCATTCTGGAAAACCATTCCTATCAATTATTCATATAAACCTTTTATAAGAGGACAAATGTATGTCCTAAATTATTTTCATATAAATCTATATTCATGAGAACAATCTTATGTCCTAAATCATTTGCATATAAACCTTATTATATAAGGACAATTATATGGCCTGAAACAATTCCGTATAAATCATTTTCAATACAACACATATGCATATGTAAAAAGTGTCCTAAAATAGATGAGTAAACGTTGTTTTCTGATGACATTGTTATGTCCTGAAATATCATTAAATAAACATTATTACATGTGGACATCATCATGTCTAAAACATATTCTCATGTTCCCATTTTGGGGTTTTTAAAACAAATGATATGCGTATACGTTTCTAACCCTTTGTTAGGTGACACTTACCAAGTGATCATTCTTTCATAGAAAAGAAACCCTTCATGTGACTACACCGCTAGCTAGGCGGTTATCCATGATCCTGCTCCCATTTTAGAGAGGGCGCCGCCAACCTCCTTCCTTCCCTTGGCGACTTGGCCACAGGTAGAGGTTGGCCTTGGTATGCAACCGTCTTGGTCTGCAACCGCCTCCACCATGGGCCTAGTACGTGATTCCTGTGCACACTCATCTGTATTTGCATCGTCATGCTATTATGTTTTCATAAAATCAACACAATTCTAAATCCATGTGATTTTTCAAATAAAAACTTGATATCATGATCCATTACGGTCCTCAGACTGAGTCCATCTCAAATTGAGAACTGGACATAATTATTTTCCAAAGATAAAATATTTTTCATAAATCTTCTCCAAATAAAAATGTTAGAATGACCATCCTTGAAGAATTTTAAAAACATGTTAATAAATTAATTTTACAAAATATTTATAATACTTGAGAAAATATCATTTTCAAGAATATTTCTTGTTTATTGATAAACCTTTTTAGAATCATCTTGTAAACCAATTTCGAAACAATTCAATAACTGAAAAGAATACACTTTTCTTATAAGCATTTTTATTTTCCTTTTTTGGGTTTTTTATGAACAAAGGATACGCAAACACATCTGCTTCCATTTTAGTGGCATTATATGCCTTGTCACATACCATCCTTACCACATGATGTAGAGAAGCGTTTGCACTATCTATTGAATTTCAAAATAGTAATCAAATCATTTTATAATATCAAGTATTAAATAGGTCATTCTTAAAACTCTTTTAGAAAGAAACACATGAGTACAAGACATTTTTTCAAAGTATTTTAGTCTTCAAAGAGACTGAAAGTATTTTGATAATTTATTTCAAAGCATCTATATAAATCATTTTAAAATATTTATAAGTTATTTCAAATACCTTATTTATTTACAAATGTTGTTATATGAAAAAATCGTGTAATTTTTCTCAAAACCCCTTTAGGAATAAAATTCCCAATATTTGTTTCTAATATCTTTTTGGAAAAGAATTAAAAACTCTTTCATTATAAATGCTTTTGAAATAGTATTCTAGGAATTAACTTATCCAGAAGTCATCTTTAAGCATATCATTAATACGGAGTAAAATCATACCTTCAAAATTTAAGCATGCTTACACGGAAGCAATGCTAAGACTTTTCATTAAAGTCATATTTTTAAAGATTAAATTTGTTTGATCTGCAAGCAAAACTTAAAATCAACATTCATAAAGGTTTGCTTACTTACCTTGTAAGCAATTCTGAAACATCTTAATAATACATGTTCAAATCATTTCAACATTTAATAACGAAATAGCTTTTGAAAATACTATCTAAAGCATCATTATAAAGCATTTGTAATCATTTCAACTTTCCAAATGAAATCAATATTTTCAAAAGATTGCTTGCTTACCTAAGTCGATCCTTTGTGCTTTCCATCCCTTGCTTTTTCCTTCAACTCACATATATGTGTCATATAGGTTTAATCTCATATGGCCCGTAACATGCTAACTTTAAATTATTCTTTTCATGACATTAGTACTTGTATTTCCCTATAATTATATATTCAAATAAATTTAATACATGGATTGTTTCTTTCCTTCTATACTTATATCTTGCGTAAGAATTTCTTGAATTTATTCAAGATATCCTTTCATATTCTATAACATACAAGTTTTCTATCAAAACTTTTTTTAGAATAATCATCCACATTTATTAGTTAACCATACATACCCTTTTTAATAATCATTAGTATTCACTTTTCTTGATTATGACATAATACATGCCTACCTTTATAAGTATAGCAATGGCTTATTTATTTTATTAAATACCCAAGCCTAAAGTATTTATTCGCTTAAATTCTCAAGAGACTTGCTTATATTCAACTCTTTGAATTTACATTCATCTTTTTAACAACCACATATGTTTACAACTTAATGGTTATTTATTGCTTCATTTAATCTCCATGTTTAGAGTTCTAAGCTTATGAAATCATTCAAATAGCTTGTTTACAACCTTCAACAAGCCAAGTTTACTCTAAATTTTTGAAAAGGTAATCCATTTCAATTTAGCCACATATACATACATATTGGTCATATATTACTCCTACTCTTTCATTTCTTTACATGTACATATAAAAGAATTATCAACCAACAATTCTTATATTCATCTTAAGGGTTTATATAGAATCTTTAGCATGCCAAATCCAATCCAAATTTCTAGAATTTATCCCCTTTTGCAAAATAGTCCTATATAGTCTCATATTTCTAAATTTTATTTATGAAATTTGCACCTTAAT